>BMAU01018321.1:732500-831757 GCA_019973935.1 Trichonephila clavipes | reverse complement strand
GGTTGTCGCTATTATCCACGTTTGACGTAATTGTACCCGGCGCCTCCACCAAACTTGTCACGGAGTTCGAAAGAAGTACACAGTTCAATTAAACAAACAATTAGATTTATTCTAACGCTGGGAGCTCGATACAACACTGGACTGAGAACATGCCCAACTGGCGATGAACTCTGCTTTTATACACTTCGGAATATTCGAGAAATACCCAGTATGCACTCTAAAGAATGATCTGGATTCATCTAGAACCTAGAGAAACAATACATTAAAAACGAGAACAAAATTCCAGTCTTTGGATAAATCTGCCGGGGCCGGGATTTGAACCCGAGACCTGAGGAAGTTCAGTCCAACGCTCTGCCAACTCGGCTATCGGGACATGTAGCAAATTATGCGTGCGGCAATATACATCATTTTCTTCTTTTTTATTTTTCGCATAATTTATTCTTATATTTTACTTTTAGGTAGTACAGTACTCTTTTTCAAAACAAATTTTTGCACTCAGTAAGAGTAAAAATAGTTTATGTTTTATATTATTATTATGTTATTGAGTTGATTCTGGAAGTAAAAAGTAAGTTTGACCAGCCATTTTCTTGCAATTGAAAAAAAACTGAGTAAATTTAAAGGTTTTCAAACTTTTATAAAATTTTCAATTTCTAAAATTTTTTAGCTATTTTAAGTGACTTATGTTTCTTAAATTATTGTAAACTAAAGCTAGTATGAATTTGAATTTCTGTTGCCTTGTTGATTTTTAATAGTTATTTTCTAGCTGAATATTGAAAGAATACAAAACTTTTTAAAATATTAATTTAAACAATTTTTCACATTTGGTAGTATATATAAAACACTTCGTCTCTACCTTTACAAAAAAAGCTTTAGGGATTGGAAAATACTAACATATTCAAAATTAAAAGTCTAAGAAAACGCATTTAAGGTATCCGTACACCCTCGAAGAAAATTTTTTTAAAAACTGTAATATTTGCTATTAAAATATTTTTTACTGATGAAATATAACTTAAAACTATGAAAAATACATTTAATATGTTACTTGTGGTACATAAAAAAATTTTAGGGAGTAAAGCATAGTGTAAATAGTAATTAAATTGATTATTAGAATAACGCACATAACTCAAATGTAAACAAAAATATCCCTTTTCTGTAAATTTTATAATGATCATTATAACATTTTTTAGGGCTGGTACTATTTTCCTGATGATAATCAATTTATTACAATTTTTATCAAGTTTCGAGTAAAAGAACATTGAAAAATCCTTAAAAAATTATTACGAGCATGATATATACCTTAGTTACTAAAAACATATCAACTATATAATTATGAAAGTAGTAGGGGTTCTTTAAATCTATAAAACAAATATATTTATAAAATTTGAACTAATTTGGTTCACAACTTTTTCTGATATTTACGTTGTCAGATGTCAATACGTTAAACAAATTCATTTTGAGATAAATCAGAAATAAACTTTGAACTGCAAATTTTAATATTAAACACAATTTGATATACTTAAAATTGTCCTGATTTATAAATAACACCTCCTTTACTCTGTAAAACATTGATTTTGTTTCCTTGCAGCTCTTAAAATTTTTCTACGCTGCTTTACATTTGGTGTTGAATGTCGTTCTGCATCGTTAATTCTATTGATGTCAAGATGTTTGTATCATTTCAAAGTAAAATAACCAGGAGTTATATTAAAATTGTTTTTAAAAATTTCAACACAACCCTTGTATCCATCATTAAATTGGATCACAGTATCCAATGCACCAGATTTTAAAGTTTTGAGGCACACGAAAACTTCCTTGGGTACTCTCTGCCATATAACGCCATTTAAACACTCGTTTGAATTTTGTGTTTTGCCATGCAGGCATTTAGTAAGCAGTTCTTTGGTACACAACTCTAAATATGTAGGCTTAATCGTGTTTAGTACTTCATTTGATAAGCCTTTATATTTTTCGTTTGGCTTTTTGCCACAAGACAGTGCTCGCAGGTAGTAGCACCAACTATCTTTTCCGTTGGGACACTGCCCATGCATCGGTTTCTCGACACTTGATGAGCAATGAAACAAAGCCGCAATAACATTTTGCTGAAGACCGGATAGGTTTCCAACATTGCTACGAACAGCAATCCCATAATAGTTTTGCAATCGGTCAATAAAAGAGTCGGTGAGTTTGCCTTTACGAGACAGATTTTTATTTTTAGACTTTAGTTTGCGCAATCTCGCACCTACTCTCTTTTGAACATGACCAATGCATTCATATTTTGTGACGCTATCCTTCTCATAAGTATCTTTGACACTGATAAAGCCCTTAGAGTCCCCGTCACCATAATAATGTGCATATTTAAGGCCTTGTTTGACAATAGAACGTTGGAAGATTCTCGTAGCACCAACAGCTTCCATTTTTAACGCAGAACCTTGAAAATTGCTATGGCACACGTGATCTGCTGCAAAAGTTTCCGACTCAATGCTTCTAGGCATTTTAGAAATCTTTCTGCAGGTGGGACAATATGACGACATTATTTCAATGTCTACTACTTTACCAGTGTCAACTGACAACGCTGCGACACACTCATTCATGGAAGAGTAACCTCTACGCTGCCACGTTCCATCAACTGAAATGCCACATTCAACAATTTTATTTTTAGTAGGATGTAGCACTAACAGTTCAGAAGCTGCTTTTTGCATTGATAGTTCACTAACTTCTGAGTTCACTAACATGAGTTTATTCTCATGATTAGTGTACGCAGTTTTACTGAGCCTGGGTAAATTTAACGTACCACATAATTTAAACCCAGCAGAAAAACATTTCCCAATTTGTCTTATACCATACACAAATCTTGTATTTACTTCAGGACAGTTTAATGTTTTCTTTGAACTAGAAAACCCTGAGTAAAAGTCACAATGTTTACATCTGATAACAAAATTTGAGCACAAACAATATGTGGAATCCTCAGAAAGCAGGATACCTTCTTCGAAACATCTTGGGTAGCAAAGTTGTAAAAACAAATTTAAAAGGACTTCCATATCAATTATTCTGTTACCAGTAAGTGGTTTACGTTGATATTCTGCTATTTCTTCATCAAAGGCAGCAGGTATTTAATTTTGAAGAACTGGCGTTGGTAGATGTTGCGCTGCTATTTTTTGAATGTTTAATGGTAGATCCATTTACTAGAAATTGGCGTTTTCTCTTTGCACTAACTCTACGTTTAGCATTACCCATTTTAAATGACAAAAATTAAAATTTTCTGCTATAAAAAAGGATTAAACAAAAGCTTATAAAGAGCTACGCAATCATAAGCAAATGTAAACAAACAGTAAAGCACTCTATTTTCTTGCCAGATTCTAGATAAAAATATAAATAAAAACCTGTTGCCAATTATATTCTTGATAATTCTGAAAACTCAAATTCATATTTTAAAAAGTTTAAATTTCTTACTATTGCATATTTAAACGATACTTTGAAAAATAAAAATGTCAACAAACATTTTTCTACTTCGCAATGCAGACTTGTACTTCCGGGTTCAAAAGGTGCTATCGAATGAAACTTAAATCCCCATAACTTAAGTTCTAAATAAGATAGAAACAAAATTTAAACACCATTTTAAAGAAAAAAGTTCATATTTTTAAATAACATTTAAATTAAAAAATCGAAAAATTTGACGAAAATGACGTTTTGAAGGTGTACGGATATCTTAAATTAATTAATGGCATAAAACAAAATTTTAAAGTGCTCGTAAGGCTCTAATTTTTCCTGTTATTTTCCGATGTATATTCTACATTAAAACACTTTAATAAATATGACTGAAAACATTTTTTAAATTCAAAAAATATTTTTGCTTAAGGTATCCGACTACTTGCGACAACTTTTTTTTTTGAAAAAAAAGTGAGATATGCTTTTTTTCTGATTTCTATATTTATTTAGCATAGTTTAAGGAAAATATTCTAAACTTGATAAAAGAAAAAAAATTATTGTTATTAAAATGGGAAAAAACTAGTAAATATGTACAAAAAAATTATATAAATGGGGCTCACTCTGTACAAAGATTTTATGAACAAGTTATGAATTTTTCAATTTTAATGTGTTACTTTGTTATTCCTGTTTGAAGTGACCTTCAGGATAAGATATATTTTAATTGTTACCAAAACTAGAGCATTTTATCTTAGTCATTATACGAAATTATCTTAATCATTTTATCTTAGTCATTATACGAAACTGCTTAAAAAACATTGACTATATTCACATAAAGGACTGCAAATTTTGAAACAAAACAGTGATTGATAAATCTGAAGATTAAAACACTTCTACTGTTATGCAGAACATAGGCAAAAAATGTCAGCCAATTATTTTTAAAACTTTATGAGCAATCTTTGTCCCCGTTTGAGTTTTTCGAGAAAAAAAAAAACACATTTCAATTAAAACGCATTTTAAAGTTTGACATCTTGTGTAAAGTTATGGCATCTACTTATACTAAAACGCTTGTAGTTTTTGTTCTAGAAGAGGGCAAATAAAAGACTTTGTATTGTTAATAAGCTAATAAGATGGCCTATAAAATAAAGTCATTAAAATATTTGTCAATTTTTGATAAATATCATGATTTTAGGATAGTCAGATATCTTAATATTGATAGCATTCAGGAAATTCAGTTTAATCAGCCTAATATTTTAAAATCATCTAGCCTAATATTTTACCTAATATCACAAAAGTTTTGAGACACAAATAATTTATCTACAAAAAAAAAGGATACTAACCTAAACTAAAAATAGCCAGGTTTGTACATAAAATTTAATTTTTTTCAGTTTTAAAATGGGGAAGATTAAGAAGATTTGAAGTGTCCCAACAAGAGCTCAAATACCATAATATAGTACTAATATATGTTTTCTATAATTTAATTTGGCACATGATGTCAATATATTCAGTTTTATCTGTTATACTTGTAGTCAAAATACTTGTATTCGGAAGTCTTATGGTAGTATGAGTGAAGGGTTGATTTTTAGATACATCATTTTTAGTAGTATTCCATCTCTTAAGGATATTGATTCTCATAGCAACCTGAGAAAGTTTTGGCCATGGTATTTTCTCAACAGGAAAACATTAATGATAAAACTTCTAAGTTATTATTATTGTTTTTTAAAAAAAAATGGCTTTATAATCAATCTTAATTAAGTAACTATGAGAACTCAAACAACTCAAAACATAATCAAGCAGATATTATTTTAATAATGAAAATTGAACATAATGACCATTTGATCCTGTAAGATTTGATTGTGTTCAAAAATATTTTTAACTGATTTAGTTTCAGAGTAGAAAAAGGCTTTAAATGGAAACCAAAACATAAGTTCAGAAAATTTCAGATATCTAATAACCCAATTTGTTATCACATCGGAAATTTGTGGTGATATGCTTCCTAATGATATGGTCCCCTCAAAAATGAAAAAAAAATCGGTGTATTTAAAATTGGTAGGGTACTGTTTAGTATTAAAATTTCAATTACGAGCTATCATGAAAGAAATGAAAATTTTGTAATTCATGCTCTACCAATAGCAGAAAGTATTTTTCGTAAATTGTGTGTATTTGAACAAACTAACATATTATATTTTTTATGTCTAGAATATACTTTATTTTTGCTTTTATTCATTACTTTTTTCATGTTTAATGAATTAACTTTTAATGAACGCTAAACTCTCAACTTTGAACAAATATTATATAAATAAAAATAATAAATGAATTCAAATAATAAATTCCTTAGTACACAAATGTAACTTCGCTTATAAGCATTTATTCATACGTCTAAAACTTACACATTTAAGGGCTTGTGACGGTTAATTTGTAAGTAAACTTTACTTGTTCATGTTATTGAGCGTGTTTAAACAAGTAAATGTTTAAAAAACAATTATTTTGTTACTGTTATTTTCTTACATTAGTTTTAAAAGTTTTATAGAAAGATTGATGTTTAAAAAAATTTTTCTGAAGACAGCAATCCAAACGATATATTAAAATGAATATCTCTTTATCTTTTTTATACATAATCCATATTATATTTTAAATATTTTGCCGAATTTAAATTGTTATAAGAGATAGTTATTATATGCTATTAGAAAAAAATGTAAACAACAACTTTCTTAAAAAAAGATTGTTTTTACACATTTAATTAATTTCATGTTTTTAGTTATATTAGCATTCGTTATTGTCTCCCAAACTAAGTGTAAGTCTCAGCGAAAAGTTAAAATTAGAAGATTAGAGCAACGAATAAATATATCAAACTGTTTTGACACTGTAGAATTTAATTAGATAATACACACACACACACACACACACATATATACATATATATATACATATATATATATATATATATATAATCAATATATAAATAAATATATATATTTATATATATACATATACACAAATATATAAACGAAAATATAAAAATAAACAGATAGTTATAAACCTAAGATAACTTTAATTAGGAAGAAGGCACTGTAGTATAATGCCAATATCCTGGTCTGATGGCTTTACAAATAAAATTTTGAAGGGATTCACAATTGGATACAAAAGAAATCTCCCACGTCCCTTTTTTAATATTATAATTGAAGATCATGTGTTTTCTGCTGTAACTCAATATTCTTTGCCATAATTGTATTAATCAAATAATAACAGTCAGATATCATTTTCACAGTCTCAGTTGACGGTTTGAAATAGTTCAGACCTGATTATGGTGGAACTATTATACTAAATGGCTGAATTCTGTAGGTTCTCCACGAACCGCTACTATTTTTTATTGCATGAATATTGTTAAAAATTATTAAAATTTTGTAAAATGACTGGACTACATACTGAACATGAACAAAAATTAAGGGAACGAACTATTTTCACAGCAATGCTTAGTTTGAATTCAGGCAACGATAATTATATATTTTCTGAAAATTATATCAAGCAATTATGAAACAAAGTTTCAAATAGGCATGCAAGTAAATTTTATAGAAAATACAAAACAGGATTAATGTTAACATGAATAAATTTTTATCATTAAATAAAGAATTTTTTGAATCACAATGCACTGATAATAATATAGCTTAGAGAATGGCTCTTTTACCGTATATAATATATAACACATTTTTTTTAAAATCATTCATTTTTTTTTAAAAAAATTATCCCTGTTTGCATTTCCCCCTGTTTATTTGACAAATTATCATTATAAAATTGTGTGCTTACATTTTATATCGTCACCAAAAACATAAATGCTGCCAGTTGAAAAGAAGTTACAAAATCATTATTATTTTTTGGAGCATGTTTTGGAATGTTCCATTATTGGCTTCATATAGCGGCAATTGCTGATATCCTTAAACATAAAAAATATGGTCGAAAGTGTAATATATAAGTACATTAAATTGTTATTCCTTTCACATTTTTCTATAGCGTCATTTGGAAACTTCTTAACTGTAGGTTGTACCAAATTACGTAAAGGAAAGCTTTTTTCCAAAAATATTCTTTATATATTTGTTAAAAGAAATAAAATGATACAAAGAATATAAAGAAGAGACGAAAATTTAAGGAGTAACAAATGAAATTCAAGAAATGGTGCATCATTGTCCAAAAAATAATCCTTTTTCTGTCAGTCAATCCATTCAGAAATAAAAAAATAGACTTTATGCTAATGATAGTTTTTATCTTATGAAGAAGATACACAATAAATAATGGTACTAAAGAAGAAAAAACGTATAATGATTATTTGTAACAATAGTGGGAAGGAAACAAAAAAACCCACTTTTGTATCATTTACAGCGGTATCAGTAAATACAATATTACTTTTAACTAAGAAAATCGCATTGATTCAATGATGAAATGATATACTTCTGAATGATGTATTAGTTTTTTAAATCGTCATCATTTTAAATTTAGTGGGTCTCCTAGGGAAACGTTGATTAATATTTCTATAGTTCAATTACCTGTTCTAGGTTTATGCTTTACTTATTTTTTCTTGCTTTCACTTAAAAATATTTATGTATTCGTTAGGTAGAATCAGGTGAGGTTGGAGTTAAAATTAGTTATTAATAAAAAATTTTTTAGCGTTTTTTTCAATCTGATTATAAAATTTGTGAGCATCATCACATTTTTTTGCGTACTCCCATGTATTTCCATATTTTGTTATAAAAAATTCTCTCCCATTAGATTCAAAATGCTTAGTGACGATTAATTGAAAAATAAGAAAATGTGATTGGGATTTGCGGTAATTCGATATTTATGAAATTTTTAATGCAAAGTATGACACTTTTCAGAGTATCTAAATAAAAAAAACCGAGCAAGAAAAATATAATGAAAAAATACGTGTAATGATTTATTCAGTAATTTCAGTAAAGGAGGTCATTATTTAAGGAAGTTGCGGAAAGAGTTAACATTTATCTTTTTAATTTAACTACACATGATATTTTTTTTTTTTGAATGTTGCAATTAAAATAAGATAGCTTACTCTTGGGAAGGATGAATTTATAACTTCTGAGACGAAATTTTCATGTTTTGATTTTGAATAAAATATATGTATTTGAAAAAGATACATTTTTTTATTGGTTTACTTCTGATATATTAAAAAGGGATTACATTAAATAAGTTGAAGCATTAAGGTGATTTATGCTCAGATTTTTATTTCAATGAAATGAATATATTCGTATATTTTAACCCCTTAACCTGTTTGCCCGTACGTTGTAGGGGTTTCTGAAAGCTGAAAGCCACCGGGTTGCTCTTATGCATTTCGGGCAATCATATTTTTATTCTTTCTTTGATTTACTTGTATTTTTAATTCTTATGGTGATATTATTTAGTGCTAGCCTTTTGAAAGGACGATGCAGTTTGATTATGTTACTGAAATTATTTTCATCTGGCATTTTTATTTTGGTGAAGATGGAATTAAATTTTGAAACATATTTAGAAATTTCTGCTGATTACTTTGTGCATTATTTGGGGGGAACATACATAACAGATATCTTCACATATTTTTATACCTCCTCAACCGTTTGAGAAAGTAGGGAAACAATTTTTTTTCTAAAATATATGAAAAATTCTTCATATCCTACAGAGAATACTTACAAAAAGCAAACTTAAAAGAATTAATGTGTTCTACAACTGTAAATTAAAGAATGTTGTAAAATCTTTGAAATATAAAATTAAAATAAAATTCTTCCATGTTCTTATTCTATTAACTATGGTGTTTAATTAAATATAATAAAAAATGTGCTTTTTTTAAAAAAATTATTTTGGGTCAAAAAATTGAGTGGGTAAGGGATTAATAAAGGAAATAAAAGGAATCCAAAAAATTAAAGTAATACAAATGATTTATACTTAATTTTTTTATTTTAATGGAATGATTATTTTTATACATTTTATTATAAGGGAATGTAGGAATACTTCACAAATTTGAATTCATTTCCCTCAATTGTCATATACAGGGTGTCCAGCCTTAATGTGACCCAATAACTAATTCGGTTTAGATATATACTTCCGATTTGAAAAATGTTTTAAAAATGATAAGAAATGTTTTTACGTGCCTTTAGAACCAAAAACCCATTTAAAAAAAAGTTACAAAAATTAAATTTTTATACGGTCCCCAGGTCCTATCATTTATATTTAGGAAAAGATGCAGTACACAAAAACAAAGTAAACACAAAAAGTTTCATTTTATTACGATAAAAACTGACCGAGTTATGCCTACATAAAGTTGAAGCATCTGAATTGCTCAGAAAAGAGGGTCGCTTATCAATTGAGTTTAGAGAACAGTACTATTCACTATCTACAGAAAGAGCAAAAGAAAAACATCATAGTAATATTAAAACATCGTAGTAAACATCATTGATTGACAATTTATTTTGCTGCGTGGCAAACAATAAAAGTTAAATTAAAGAAATACAACTTGTAAAAGTACAAGTTCTTTTCTTGTACAACTTGAGTCTTGTTTTAATCCTTTCAAGTACAACTTGAAAATATTAAAACAGCTTGTTTTAACAAACAGCCGCAAAAAATACAGGATTTGCTGTTCAAATTATAGCATAATGTGGAATGATGCGCCAATCATGAACAAGGGTCTTTATTATATCAGAATTACAAAATTTAATAATGTTCAAAAAATGACTATCTTCCGTAGAAATGCAGTACCGAACCCACGTTAGAAACTCCGCCTGTAGTTTCTGCAACATATTTGGTGTCACAGACTTGCATGCTAAGCTGATTCGATTGAGTAAATCGTATTTACTTGTGGATTCACGTTCTTACACTTTGCTTTTAGGAAGCCTCAGAGAAAGAAATCCAGAAGACTTAGGTAGGGTGATCGCAGGGGCCACTCTTGTTGACCTCCGTAGCCAATTATTTGAGTGTCAAATGTCTGCCCCAAAAAGTAAATGGTTGCGCAAATTTGTGTGCGGGTGCACCATCATGCTGGTACCACATGCGTGACAAATCTCGTAAGGAAACTTCATCTAAAAAATCGGATAACGGTCCAGATAAAATTTCTGTGTATGATTCTGATGTTAAGGGTCCATCGAACTACATTGGGCTAATTAAGGTGCTCTTCCGTATTCCGTACCACACATTCACCGACCAACACACTTGGGGGCGATTCGGTCGTACTAGATGTGGGTTTTCGAGGGACCAGTAATGTGTATTCTGTGTATTAATAGTACCTTGCCTCGAGAACTGACATTCATCCGACCACAAAACTTCGTTCAAAATATCTGGATTTTTATCCAGTGTGTTTAACATGAAATTGCAAAAATCAAAACGATGCTCCTGGTCTCCGGGCATTAGTTCCTGCGCCAGAACTGGACGATAAGGATATGCACCGTACGTGTGTAATATGTTCCAAATCGTCGATTTTGAATAGGAACAAGCCTTGCTGCTAATATCCGGGACACTACTTTCAGGAAGAGTGCGGACATATCCTTGAACATCCTTAGCGGTTATCCACAAGCTTGAAGGTGTGGGACGAGACAAGGGAATACGTCTATGACACCTCCCAGTTTTATACAAGCGTTGAAGAGCACAGGCTATTGTACAATAAGATGGTTATCTTCGATTGGGAAGTTTAATGGCATACAGTCTTGCGGCTTTTCTCTTATTTTGATTACACTGCCCATACAACAGTACCATTTCGCAGTATTCTTCATAGAAGTCGAAGCCGCAGCAAATAAGTATGTTTTTAAACTTTTTTTGAAATGTTTTATTTGTCCAAAATATTTTATTTTCTTATGTATTACACGTACACTGAATAAATTTCATTTTTTAAGTACTCAATTATTGCATTATAAACGTAATGCACGTACATTTAAATTAGAAAAACGATTTACATAAGAGTGACGTTCAAGAGCGAAAGTTTCATGACAGAGTTCCAGTTAATTTCACTTTGGAGACGGCCCCTTACTAGCTTCTTGAAAATGGTCGAGAAAATGCATGACATGTATGATTTTCAAAGTTCCATATCTCAACCAGCTTTTATCGTAATAAAGTGAAACTTTTTGTGTTTACTTTGTTTTTGTATACTGCATCTTTTCCTAAATACATGTGATAGGACCTGGGGACCGTATAAAAATTTAACTTTTGTAACTTTTTTCCAATTGGGTTTTTTGGTTCGAAAAGCACGTAAAAACATTATTTACCTTTTTTAAAACATTTTTTTTTAAATTGGAAGTACTTATCTAAACCGAACGGTTCGGGAATTAGCTATTGTGCCACATTAATGCTGGACACCCTGCATAAAAGTTTCCTTTAAAAATAAATATTCGGGATTATAAATTCGCGTATATTTCCAATCAACTCCGAAAAAGGAACGATATATGCATAAAGATAGGGTATTTAAGTAGATCGTTGTAAGCTAGCAAATATGAAGGTTATTGAGACAGCAGCAGTAGCCTCAAGTTTGGAGGATTCAATTGGATTGCGATATTGAAGAGTTACGGTTAGTAATCTACGAATGCATCTTGCGAAGATACCTAAGTATTGCCAGGTGATATAATATAGTTTATTATCGTTTAAAACAATCGCTAGTTTATTGAAATTAGTTTAAGTTAAAGAAAGCTAATAATTCGAGTTACGTGTATTTCTCGGACCTCCTATTTCGGTAGACCTTATTTGATCTTGCGCGTAATTATTGATTAATTTCATAATTCGTAATTTAATTTAATATTAAAGGTAAATCCCTTTTATTTGATGTAATATAGAAATATTATATGTTATTAGAATTTCTGATAATTTAATTCTGATTTCTGAATCAAGATAGTAAATACAAGTTATTATTATATAAATGGTTCTTAGTGATTCTTTGCCTCAAACTAATCTTGATGTCCAGAAGGGTAGAACCCATGGGGGTTCCCACAAGTTCCATGTACAAAAAAAAAACAATCAGTCAGATTCTGGAAAAAAATGGTGCGATTCGCGTGGCGCCAATATGTAAGCACCGAATTTCTCTATTTTTGAAACTTTTTAATGAAGAATAACACACTAAATACAGTAAAAAAGAAAACAACATTGAAAACTGGATAAAATGAACCCTTCTATCATTTCAGTAATTATAGAACCGTAATTACTATAGAATGAATCGTGATGAATTAAAATTCTTGAATGAATTAATTCATTCATTTTATCTCAAAAGTGGATTTCCTTTTGTAACCTGAATTTTAACCACAATAAATGTCTCTTGGGAGAGATGATTCCATTCTTTTTAATATTCATTTCCCCTCTTTGAATTTTATTCAAGAATAAATTGTTATGAAATATTTCAGGAGAGTTATTCGTAGATAAATGGCTCTTTTTTTTTTAAAAAAAAAGATTTTTTTCGTAAAATGCACTTGATACTCTAAGGAGTCTCTTCATTAATATTAATACATATTTTGTAAAGAAGATCTTAGAATAATGATATTTCAAACACAGTTAATATATTTACATAGTTTGGGAGAGTATGGTTTCTTATTCGGATTTTTGCGGAGTTTCATTCAATCTTATTTCGTATTTCTAAAATTTCAGTAGGTAAAACTATCCTGAATGAAAACATTAATCTCTTAACTCAGTGATTCTTAAACTTCCAATATTTGCGACCCAATATTCAATCATAATTTTCTTCGAACTCCCCTCCGTACCATAACAATGTATTGAATTCAATAATACTATACTTAGTTGTTAAAGCTAAGACTTAAACCCCTTAAGGGCGTATATAAACGCTTCGCTCAGCCAAAGCATTATTTCCCCTGGACGTATACATACGATTTTCCGAAGTACGATTTTTTCATAATTCATAATTTATTCATAAAATTATTCCGAAGGCAATGGAATGTAATAAAAGGGACTTGGCAGTGTTTACGAAGGATTTACTTATTTCAGAGGATTTGCTTATTTATTCTTTTTTCCCTCCCTTTATTACATCCCCAACCTGGGAAACGGATGCATTGGGGAAAGAATTGCGTATCTTTTAGTCGGGAGTTAAGGGATTCATCATAAACCGTACAAATTATCAAGATAAGTGTTAGTTTTTCTGTATGACAAGCCCACGGGGTCACTGGTAATTATTAAACTTGTTCTTAACTTAGTATTACTAATTTAATTATAAATTACATTCAGTATAAGTGCATTATATCATTGCAAAAGTGTCTTTTATTTTTTATTAATTTTGTTTGCTTATTTCGGTAAATTAGTACTTTTCCTAAATACTCTTTAGTTTTCAATTTTTCAACAAGCTCACGCTCCTCTTGTAGAGTTATCACGACCCCCCAAGAGGGGCGTGCCCCACAGTTTGAGAAACGCTTTCTTAACTGCCTCCACTGTATATATACGTCTCGATCAACAGGTGCTTTTAATGTCCGGGTCGTATATATATGTCTTTCCTAAATGCAATTCTTTTCTTTGCGCTGTTACCAGTAAAACTATTTCGAAAGCTTTGCAATGCAATAAAATGACCTTGATAGTGTTTACAAAAGAGTTACTTATTTCGGAAAAATATTCGCTTACTTATGATTTTTTTATTTTCTCCCCAACACACCGCGTACACTCGCCTAAGTGAAAAGCGGTGACCCCGCGCAACGAATCGCTTAATGTTTAATCGGCAGTTACGAGGTTATAGTAAATTTGTATTTATGTCGTATTTAAAAAATAACAAAATATAGTGTAGATTAATAAAATTGTTCGTAGTTCCAGAGGATTAATTATTCTTTAAGTTCTTTGTTTAAACATAAGAAAAAGTTTGAGAGAATGTAATGGGGGATATAAAATAAACTTAATGATATTTAATAAAACATAACAATTCTTTCAAACAAAAAACAGGATGTCCCAAAAAAGCGCCCAAGCTCTGTACAGTCAAATTCCTCGTTGGAAGTAAATAAGAAATATCTAAAGAGCTGTACCTGTTCGATCAATAGGTAACGAGAAATATACGGTAATTGAAGATTAACGGATGAGGATACATGATGATTAAGATAAAGTTCCGGTGTAGTTTAGTACTTTTATGCATGATTGGCTGGATATAGCATATAACGGAAACTGCATCGGACGTGGAGGCTCAGTTCTATGGCTGCCGCTATTACCAGATCTCAAGCAGATGATCTCTTTTTCTATTGGGCAATCTTAAGGAATTAGTATATCGAGACGTAGTGATTAAATAAATCGACTTCGTTTCTTGCATGCATGCTGCTTGTACCTCGGTGGTCACCGAGCTATTACAACTTGCACACACAAATCCATTCCATGGCGTGCTCAAGCCAGCTTCGATATGCATGGTAAACAATTTAAACTTCTGCTATTAAATTATTATTAAACACTGCATTTGGAGTGTCCAGTAAGGCGTGTTTTTCTTGCTACGTCATGCTTTGTTTTTCATATTTTTCTCGTAAACTACGAATTGTACAGGAACATTACTTCAGGCCTTTTTATGTACTCACAACAAGGAATCTAGCTGTGCAGCGATTGGGCGTTATGCTTTAAGCCCTTATATAATTATGCTACGATGTCAAATCAATGCTGAAGCAACACTATTATGAAATCAAAATAATTAATTAAAATAGTAAGTTATGCAGATTTCGCTCACTTTTAATCACAGTCACATTTTCTTAAAAAAATATTTAAAATAATTTTTTATGAGTTCTCACGTATATTTTATAAGTTAACCACTTACGCTGCTTTGTGATGTTGTTTGATATGGTAATCTCTCGATGTGTAGGACCTTGGGTATATGCAAATTAGTATTACTATATAAACAGAAGTGTAGAACGTAAGAAGGAGGATGCAAATAGATCGATACGTGGTGGTTCAGTTTTAACAGTATAGTGCACGGATAACGAGAAAATTAGGTGGAATATAGTTCACTAGAAGATTCCAATTTGAAGAGATTAATGTAGTGGGTATGCGATTATAACCGTATATTAATGGTGGGCTTTAGAAATTTTCAGTTAGAGACTTACAAAATAAGTAATACAATTATAATATTTATTTAAAAACAGTTTGGTTCGAGAAAACACGCGCAGAATTATTTTTGACATTTATGAAGTATGTATATTTTGTTACATTAATACTTTATTTTATTTGAAAAAAATGATATTAAATTCATTGTCATGCTTTATGTGATTTTGATTCTAACTGAACCACAAGAGTCAACAATGCAACAAAATTTTCTTAAGGAAAATTACGAGAAATTATATGTGTAAGAAATTGGGTTATACCTTTAGAAATTATGGAAGAAAGAAATTTCATCTATAATGTTATTTTGACCAAAAGTTCATGTTCACTAATTTATTGATGTTTGAAGATTTTCGCAGAGACAGATGTGAAAACAACAGTTATAAAAAGTTATAATATTTCAAAGTAAAAAATTCAGTGGATTTTACATTTTATAGAATTTTAAATACTAATAATTCTTTATAATTTTGCCTTTATATCCGAAATACCTTTTGGATACACGGGTATAAAACCGTTTTCGGTTCTTTAAGATATTACAATTGATTTATTTTTTGTTACCATGCAATCAGTGATAGGATTTTATGTCGTCGGCCGTTTAACTAGTAAACATTACGATAGTCAAATGTAATTAATTACCTGCTCTTTTCACATTTCTAATTTCTTACTGAATTGCTGTCTATTTAAAGGAAATGAGTTTTCAAATTAATGTCACAGCTGGATTCTTTCATACATTTTATCCGCTGCCCCATAACCCGGTTCTACTTGTGCGTCATCATAATTTTCAAGTAATTGATCATTTCACTATCATTGATGATTTCGTCTGCAATCAATTCGACAACATAGTTTTCAATGAAAGTGCCGATGTTTTCTCTGCTGATGTTATGTGCTGGCTCAAATACTTCTAATGATAACGTATATGTATTTTCGGTTACATCTTAAGAATCAAGAGAAAAACTTTTTTTCAATTCTATGTTCATCTTGGACCTCTCGGTAATAAGTTGACGACCACCAAAGGTACTGTAATTAACATTCAAAGAAATACAGTTTAAAATAGCAGGAAATTTTTCGAATCTTGGGTATATATTGAATTTAGAACATTTTTGAATCCCAATCATGAGTACGTCATATTCTCAAAGTTGCCAGGAATCTTAACCTGCCATTCTCATTTCATACAAGTAATCCTGCAAAATGCCATGATCAGTAGCAAGTTTAAAATAGGTCATGATGATTGCACTAGGCAACGAAACCCACATTTATATTTGCGTCTTTAGAAAAAAGCCGTATTAGATCTCTGAAGTTTATATACAACCTAGAACGCTGGATATGATGGTGTTCAATTCACTACTATTTCTAGTTTTCAGTATTCAAAAGTTCATTCTCAGTAGTTATAAATGGATAAATAAAAGCTAATTACCTGTAAGACTAGGACGAAAAAACTAAGACGAATTCAACTTTTATTAATATCACATTGACAAGATACACAACTCAACGTACATTCTTAAGTAGGTAAACAAGCGATTGTAGCACCGCTACAGTTAAAGGTTCAACAAATAATGCAGGATACATAACTCATAACAATTAAACATTTATTCTCGGGATATATTTGATAACAAATGAACGTAGCGCCTCACAATGTACAAATGTACACTGATAGAAAACATTGCAACGATGTTTTATAACAGAAGCACTATTGTAATTCACATACAGAATAAAAATAAATCGCTAGTAAAAAAAAAGCTTATGAAAGAAAACCAATCACTCAAAACAAGTGGCAAATACATACAAAATAATGACACAAAAACATATTTAATTGTAATTATCAAGTATTGCTACAAGAGAAATATATTATTTTTATGCATTGTTAAGCAACATATATAAAGCAAACAGTTTTTTCATTGTCACAAATAATCTCATTTCTCTTATAATTCAATGTGCGACATTAATTTCTCTGTTACAAATAATATAATTGCTAATAATTAAAGGATATTATAGCATCAGTTTCTTTGTTACAAATAAAATACATATATCATTGTTCTTATAATACCATAATTCCTTATTGCAGAATTATAAATTAACTGCAGATAAATTGTATTGCATTGGAAATAATAATAAAGCAAACAAATATATATTAAGCAAGGCTGAACTTGTACAAGGATGTACAACAGTATCATTAACTTAATGTGTAACAATATTCAAGCATCATAATTACCTATGGGTAAACTATTCTTTAAGTAACAATATGTACTTAAATTCTCATAACTACAAACTTTTGCATCAAGAGCTGTATTAGAGAAATAAAATAATTAAAAAAATGAAGGTAAATAATACATTGGAAATTTTTAAATAGAGCTGTTTTTCTTGAAAACCATTATTTTTTTTAAATGATTAAGGTATTACAGGACCCTTAACATATATCCGTGCACTCGAAGAAAACATCCTTCTTCAAGCCAATGTAACTTACTTATAAAACAAAACAATAATTTGAAATTTTTATCACATGGTAATCATATATATTTACTTATTCATAAAATTTTCAGAAAAATTGAGAAAAATTTAAAAAGTTATAGAGAAATAAAGTTTGGACAATTTTTCAAAAATATGAAAATTACCATTTTACACCACGCAGAATTCTGAAGTACAAAATTGATAAAAATTTACAAAATTAATTTTATTTGATATAAAAATGTTCTCTTTTGAACTTATACAAACTTTTAAAGCATTTAGAGAAAATAAATATTTTTAAAATACAATTATGAAGAAAATTTTAAAATTTTATGAAAAAATTCAATTAAAACACAAATAAAAAGTTATATAAAATTTGTTTAAAAATTTCTGTTTAAGTTCTAAAAAGCCTTATTTTGAACATGTGTATGAAATTTCATATTGATATGATAAATAGTTTTTTTGGAATTTTTTTTCATTTTGAGAAAAATGAAGTTATAGATAAAACAATAACCAAAAAGAAAATTGAACATACCTGTATGCATTAAAAATCCCCTGCAGCATAAATATTGCCCTCTGCAAGCTTGCATTGCTCAATGTTTTGAGTATTTTAAGTTTTTTTAGCTTTACGAGCTTCAAAGGAGGTTTTAGAAACTTGTCTCTTTGCCGTTGACTTGCGCACTTTGTGAATATTTACATAATTGAAAATATTTGTTTTATTTATTTTTAAATTCAAAGCACTCATCAGATCAATTCTGTTCTTACTTCCATCATTGTATTCACATGGAGCTATAAATGCAGCTATTTTTGTGACATTAATTCCTGATCCAATCAATTTCTGGCTATACTTCCAAATCAGTGAATTCAATGACTCATTAGCATTTAGAGCTTTTCCCCTAAACACCTTCTTAACAATTTTAAGTGTGATAAATCTTTAAAAACAGGTTTAATAACTTCAGAAACTGCTTTTGGTAATGTGTTCTTGTGAGAAAATTCATTCACTGTATTGCTGTGAACCGAAACATTCTACTTACACCAGGTATTTTTGCCTTTTGGGCAAAACCAATGTTTCGGCTCATCATCTGTGCTGGATGTATGAGCCCACACAGCCCAGACAGCCTGCCTCATCTCATTCACCTTTTAAGAATTGGCCCTAATAGCATTGGCATAAAAAGTCGTTAATTTGCTTTCCCACCAATTGTTTTTCCATCAGAAAGCTCCTTTTCCCCCATAAAGCTTTCAATTTCCACAAGGGGCTACCCATTCGCTTTTGGGCATGACCCCCACACTCTATTTTTTCAATAGCAACACTATCCCCAAATGTTTTTTCACAGTAATAGACAAAATGTCTTTGATTCACCATCACCTACGTATCGCTGATATTTCAAGGCCGTGTTTTTGTTCTGATGGAAAAAAAAAATTCTGCATTCCGCAAACTTCCATTCCTCCAGCAGATCCGCTATGGTGTATATTGGGACAAACTTCTGCCCTTTATAGGAGTCGCATCCTTTGCAATAAAAAGACATGACTTCCTCACCGAGAACTTTCCCGCAGTCAGCTCCTATCAATGTACACACTCCAATAAGAGATGTTTGCCCACGGGTCTTTCAGGTCCCATCACCGCTAACTACAACAGAATTTACGGTACCATCAAAATTTTTCCTCTGCAGAAGCTTTCTTCATAAATGCATTTGCAAGCGTTTCTCTTACATCAACTATCTTCGCATTTATTCTGTCGTAAGCTTTCTGAGACACTGGATTTGGCAAACACATAAGAGAACAAAACGTCTCGAACGAAGAAGATCCTTGGCCTATATATCGCATGGCCAAAAAAGACCGTCTGTTGATTTCAGGTATATTTTTTTATACAATCAATTACACAGGAATTAAGTTTTTTTCATTACTACATTTTCTGCATGTGAACTGAAATGTGGAAAATAATCCTACAGTGGATTTTTCACTCATTTTTATTTTGTCATAACACACAGAGAAACAAAGTAATTTTTCAATTTGGGAAAACAATAAACTAATGTCGATTAGTCTATAACCTTGAAACTCAAGGCAAACATCATTTTCGTAAGTTTCCGAAATCTTGTGTACGCTTGGTAATTTTTTCGCAGATGAACTTATGTTTGGCGAAACATTTTCGAAAGAAATATTACCTTTTTCTGACACATATTTCTTCCGATACATTTTCCTTGAAATCTTTTCTTCTTTGGTCTCTTTCCAGATGAAGTTTTTTTCAATGGAACATCTATATTCAAAAGCTTTCAATAACAATTGAAAAAGAATGCTAATCCAAAATAGAAATGTAAATAAATAATCCCGATTAGATAAAACGAAGTTAAAAGCTGAGTTGCAGTAATGCTACTCCCGAAATCAATTTGATATTAGGTGTGGTTCTTTTAATAAAACTAATCGACAAAATATTAATATGTTTGGAATGTGTTCTGACAGCTGTCAAAAGTGGGCGTGGTAGATGCAAGTTTTTGTTTACGTGTAAAAAGTTATTTCTCAATAACTTCGGGAGTTTTCACAGTATCAATAAAATTTTGGTAGCAAAATGCTCAAAAACGTTGAGGCCTTAACATATAATTTTCTTAAAAATCGGAAAAAAATGAAATTTAAGGCTCCTGTGTGAGGTTTTAATGTAATATGGAAGAATATATTATCCATCAGCTGTTTTTTAAATATCTTTGAAAGGAAAGTTCTTAATTTGAAAATGTCCATTAATTCGAAAGATATTAAAAATGCATTGGAACATCATCAAATATCATATAAATTTTAAAGTTTTATGTTTGCTTTATATTAAACTCATGTAAGTTTTCTTATGATTTATAACTTTGACTAATATCAAATGTCTTTTGTTAATATATATACAAAAGAGATTGTTAACATGATTGTTATCGGGAAAATCTCTCTCTCTCAGGTTGATTCTCAATTATTACAACTTAATTAAACTAGCAAAATTGATCTAAATTTGAATGCAAATGAATGTATTACTTTACAATATAAATCATTAAAAATTAAACAAAATTCCTTACTTCCAATTGTTACTAAATTAAAAGGGATGAGTTATCTGCTGCTTGTAAACTGAATTAAATGCTAACAAATTATCGTTTTAAAGTAAAGATAAGTAAGGTAATATAATAAATATTTTTAAAAGGAATTTTCTTATTTAATTTTAAAAAGTACTGTTTCCTATTTATAAAAATAATAAAAAGTGTGGCAAACTAGGACTTTTTTAAATCTTGATATTGTAGATAAAAGAATTACTGAAACATCTAGATCACTTATTAGAAAACTTCAGTTTTGCCTGGAAAACAAATACCTCAATACCATTGAGTTTTACAATGCAGCGTTGTTATACCTATCAGATTTAAATGAACATTTTATCCATTACGTGTTGTTGCAAGAGCTATACAAAATAAATAAATAAATATAATAAAAATAGAATACACTAAGGGTATTTAAGACATATCGCACCTTTTCAGTAAAGTAATGGAAAAAATATTTCCATCAAGTGAGAGTAATACACAGTCCAACCTTTCTCTAATTATTGAACGTTTCGCTGCCGTATGCAAGAAACCTTCAATCAAAGTGAGTATATTATAAAAAAGATCAATAAGCAAGCCGTTTTGGAATGCTCACAATCATCACCAGTACAAAGAGTTAATCAGATTCTTAAGGGAGACACAAATTCCTGAGGAAAGCATTAATTGGAAATCAATCCATTTGTCAGGAAACACTCATTTGAGCTTCAACCCAATTCAATTTTTTGCATTTAGGCAGACAGTGCATTGAGCAACCCTCCGCAAATGTTTCCATTGTATTTTGAAATGAATCGATCGTCCCTGCAATTGCTTCCCTGAATTTTTGATTTATTACTTTGCTTCTTCGTAAATATATTAATATTTTAAAAACAAGTTTTAACGCTGAAGTAAAAAGTATTTATTGATTACATTGAAGTGTAGGGCAAGTTATATATAAAGCGTTATAATTCTATTATAATAATATGGACCATTAGCATTTTAATATAAAGTAGTTTTGTGAATTTATATGTAAATATCTATATAAATAAAAATTATATTAACAGTATTTAAATGTCCTGTTAATTTAAAGTTCCTGTACAACTTATAAGAATTCTTATCTCTTTTAGTGTAGAGTATTAAATTTTTTGTAGTTCAAGATCATGTTTTAACAGCAAATTTGAAGTAATGTTTATTTTATAAAGTATAACTAGGGGATCTTAAAGGCGGACTAATACCCATTGTACATATTATACAAATGTTCATACTCATGGCTCACATTGTAAAACTGTGACTTACATGCATAATGTAGTTCTATCTTTTCTTAAAAAATTTAAAGTAGGAAAAAAATAAATTTCATGTTTTTATCTTCGCATTTTAATTTGTACTTCAATTTATAGTGCCTCTTCAGAAAAATTTTCCTAATCACCTTTTCTTCTAACTCGAACTGATTTTTTTATTCCGTATTTGCTTCTTCACATTGACAGAACCGCTTACGATTATTCATAAGTAAATATTTTTTGACTTTGTTGTTATACACACACCAACCTTTTTCAAAAATCTGTCCATCTTTCAAGGCATTGCGTACGTTTCAGTACAAATGCCTTGCACACGAACCCTGTACGAATGCCCTTCACACGAACCCTGTACGAACAAACGCACGCAAACACTGTAAATGTGTTACATCTTTATAACCTACTGTTTATGCTTAGTAATTAGTTTAAGTGTAATGCTCTCCCTCACCCCTTTTACATCTGTTCAAATAAATACTTTGTTGTAGTTTTGGGTAAATACTAGTGTTTGGTTAAGTATTGTTATCTCGAATGCAGCGACGTTGCTACATTAATCATAGTATTTGATTGAAAAGAATAAACAATTGAATTATTTTTGAGAACTTAATGATGTCATATAATGTCTCCTACTACATTGATACTCATTGTTTATCCTTTCGAATTGAGAATGTTGTAAATAATTCAATTGTCTAATTAAAACAATTGAAAGTTTTAAGCCTATTTAATTTATGCCATCCTAAATTCAAATTTTTCAAATTATACTTAAAAGTTGTTGATCTTTGGAGTTTTAAATTAACTTTAAAAGAACAAAATTTAATAATATGTTTCAGATCTGAAGCGCAACTGTTAAGCAAGCAACATGTATTTTAAGTGTATCCAACCCCTAAAAAGATTGAAAGTTGATTAACTTTTATTTGCTAATCAAATATTAACTATGAAGACAATGACACCACAATCAATTATTCAAACGGCGTTCTTAAATAAATTTGTCTTCGAATCTTTACACTCTTCGTTATTATATTCCTTATTTCATGTGCATCGTTTATTAGTATTCATTTCTATCTGTAGGGATTCTGTCAATATTATTTTCTGGCTTTTTCTCAAAATTTCATGACAAATTGTGTAACTTAGCATAGAATTCTCAAGGATTTAGGGAAAATCTCACGTGCTGTATTTTTTAATTATATGAAAGCTTTTGACATTAGAAGTTTAGAAAAATATTTTGGCGTTTATGTATATTTAATAAAGGAACAAAAGTTGTTTACAAGTAATCATTCTTATCCACTTCATAAGTAGATTTTTTTAAGTATTACCTGTATTACCAATTTATAACTTTTTGAATGATTGCATTGAGATTTATATTTTAATTTAATCTCTTTGTTTTTATAAGTATCCACAGAGAAGATACTGATGTATTATATCAAGAGTAACACAATACAACTGTTGAAAAGGTATTAGTATTTTTATTGATTTATTTTTGAAATGAAAAACGTTGGATATATATATATATATATATATATATATATATATATATATATATATATATATATATAATTGTATAATTATCTTTTTTTGTGAAAGATATTAGTGAATACAACAATATTTTTACTTATGAATGGCAGCAATCTGTAGACCAGAGGTTTGATTGATTATTATGAAAAATAAATGTTGAAATTAAGTTTTGTTACTCTTGAAAAGATTATTTGACTTTTTAACTGAAACTAAATCCTCCGCAGTTAGTACTAGTTTAAAATGAAATTACTTCTATTATCAGAAGTTTAGAAAGATATTATTTTAGCGTCCGTACAATGGGGTGAATTCTTGATGGTTATATGAGCAAGTAAATACGTGTTCTCCATTGAATTCGAAACTGACATTGAAATTACTGTACTTGTTATTCTATTTTTAAAACTTAGAAGAATCTAAATTTCATAATTCAGAAAAGATGTTCCAAAGTTTACAAACCTTTTATCAAAAACGTTTTAAGATTTAAAAAATCTTATTTTACGCGTATTTTTTAAAAGAAAATGCATTTAGTAAGGCTGTGTGCGTTATTTTTGGTGACAAATATACATTTTTTTAAAGAGAAAGTACCTGGGAACAGCAAAAGTTTGCTACCACAAAGTGCATGACTAGAAACATGATTATTTTTTTATCGTGGGACTATGACGTCACACTGTTTTTGAACTAATTGGCCAGAAATACGTGGTTATTATTATCCCCCGTGACTGTGACGTTGAATGAATTTGATCCATTGCAAATTAGGCTAAGAAATTAGTTTAAATTATTATTAAAATTGCAAAATAATTTCAATGTGCATTGAGTAAAACATTGTATAATTAACCATTTCGAAATATTTATATGAGGTTTAAAGATGATTTCTAAATTTTGCTACGATAATCATTCAAATAAAATATTGAATATCCATCAGGCACTTTGTAAAAAAATTTAAAATTTATTCTTTACCATGACTTTCCCTAGATACTATAAAATTTACAAGATTATAAGGTATTTAATTTTAGAGCGTAATTTAGTAACTTAATTTTCATATAAATCGATTAGAGCATATAATATATAATTCATAAAAATAATTACTTTCGGGGGGAAATTTAACGAGAAGTGAACATTTTTTTAACTTTGTATTTTAGAGAACGAAATATTTATTCTGAATCACTGATGAAATGCGTTGTTTATGCTCAAAGGATGGTTTTTAAATTTCTTAACTTTTCTTAAAATAAAGCATCTCCCTTTTGTGAAAATACAGAGCTTAGGAATTGTGTGAAAATACAGAGTACACAGAGTACAGAGTGTAAGGGTTACAAAGACGACTCGGAATCACAAAGTAATGCAGTTTTGTGTACCAGATGCCCGTTTCTTCAGTTGAAGACCCCATCTCTTGAAAATCTGTAGCTGCCGAGAGGATACGTTACATTTTTGGAATCATTCAGAAAGTAAAGAATTTCGTGCAAACGACTTCTGGTATTAAACGTTTGTACTACTGTACTACAACAGGTGCTTGAAATTACTACCAGAAGTCGTCTAGCAAGTCTGTGACAGTAATGCCGCATGGAATTCCTGACGTTTTGGGAGATTTCCCCAGGCAGTCTTGTGGTAAATGGAACTGAACGGAAGATTTCATGAACACCAATCCTGCTGGAAGTCGTCCTTTGTAATCCAATATCCGAGGTAGTATGATGAACTCGTATTCAAATAAGGAACTGACAACGTGCTGATAGCGTGTGAAGATGCGTATTGTAACTGGCACTTTCACTCGAGGATTGTACCAGGAACATTATCCAAACAGGCGCATTCCAAATTACACGATCTTCGCAGAAATGAACAGAAGGGCGAGTTAACGAATCTTTAACGAGTTAACTGGTTCTTTTTAGTTTACCAGATGCCTTTTCCTTCAGTTGAAGACTCCATCTCTCGAATATCTGTAGCTACCGGGAGGATACGTGACATTTCAGGAATCTTTCAGAACTTAAGAAATTTCGTGCAGACGACTTCTGGTATTAATTTTTAACACCTGTTGTAGTACAACCTTTCAATCAAATGTTTTTTGTCCTATTAATGTGTCATCGTTTATGTTTCTTTTATTTGCTTCTTTGCTTCATAGCTCGCAACAACATCATTTGTGACTCTACATTCCTTTGTGATTTAGAGTTGTCTCTGCACCCTATGCACAACATACAAGTTTGTCTGTTTGGTAGTAAACCACCTTGTATTTTACCAGTTATTGCCTTTGCTGATAAAAACTATTATTAACTTTGAGGATGTTTCTTATAACTCGATTAGTTACTTTTCCATTCTGCTTGAAAATTTTTCTTTATTTGTCCTTGAATCAACAAGTGATTAGTGATAAATTTAGATGTACATCAATTGATTTCATCTGATTGGATTTTTTTATTACCAGTATACACTAAAGCAATGCTTACGGTATAAACAGTGAATCGAAGTTAATGAAGCAGTTTCTTTTCTGTTTGATATACATACAATCCCATTTAAAGATACTTTCATTTATTTTAAATTATTTACCGTATGTTGTTTTAAATGTGAAAGTTTTCATTAG
The DNA here is from genome assembly GCA_019973935.1 of Trichonephila clavipes. Classification (NCBI taxonomy): domain Eukaryota; kingdom Metazoa; phylum Arthropoda; class Arachnida; order Araneae; family Nephilidae; genus Trichonephila; species Trichonephila clavipes. Next base: position 805,493 of record BMAU01018321.1, on the reverse strand, counting down.
AGATGAAATAAGTTTGATGAGATAAATTAGAGAACATTACGAATTTGTTACTGGGATTTGAGGTAATTTGAGATTTACGGGACATTTTCATAAAAAATATCAAATTTTCCAAAGTGTAAATGCAAGAAAAAAGGAAGGTAACTGATTTCAATTCCTCTTAGTGAATTAATCGGTAATTTCAGTAATGAAGGACATTAGTTAACGCGCAGGATAAATGAATGTACCTGTTTCAATGAACTTGACTTTATATGGTTTTGTTTCTTTCAAATGCTTTAACTTAAATAAGACAGCTTTCTCATGGGAAATACGATTGTATAAAATCTAATACATCTTTTTTCTTTTATTCAACATAATTTAAATAAACGATGTTTGCTTAGATTGCCTTTTTTTGCAAATATTTGTTCTAATTTTCCTGCTAATTTATAGGAATGAGTTTGATAATGTAGTTTGAGTATTAAAACTAATTCATGGGCAGTTTTTTTATTTTTATTCGACTGAGAATTTTAATATATGCTGCTAAAGTAAATGGATATATATTTGATTGACGATGTTGTATTTATTAAGGGAACGCAAAAAGGGATTTATTAAAGTTTACTTTAATTTTTCATTGCAAAAGGTAATTATACGATAAATGAATTTCTTTTGATGCCGAACACTTTAATGCAGGGACTCTATAACCATTTGGGGAGAAGATAATATTAAAAATGAATCTTTTTCCGAAGCTTCTTACATTACAGATTATGATTGTAATGTTCAGAATATTAAGTATTTTATATTAACGTGATGTGTGAATGTACACAAATAATGCCCGTATTTAATATACATTAAAATTTATTTTCAATATTTGTATCTAATTTTAAAATGAAAAATTCATCCAGTTTTGAGAAATTAGATATAATTATTTTGTGATTGAATGTAATTATTTTTTGTAATAATCTGTTCCTCAAAACTGACTTTCTTTAGTATGTTGTAGTATTATTTTTTGAGTGTTGAATATTATAACAAAATATTAAGTGATCCTTCTGTTCAAAATCCCATGGCTGATGACTTTTCTGTTGGAAAGTGAGCTACAATTGTATTTCTATTTATTATCCTCCACTGTATGGTGGCTTAAATGCGATTGTAATGTTAAAAAATGAGAGAAATACAAATTTAGACATTCTTTAAGTTTTCTTAATTACTAGATCTGTTGCCAAAAGCTTTTGTAAGGCTACGTACAAGTAAAATTTGAATCAAGTGTTATTATTCTTCACTGATGTGGAAGGTGATATTTTTTGCTTGGTAATGTTTCGGCAATAAATAACTAATTTAATAATCCTGTTACTCAGAACTTATTTAATGATGGCAATTACACTAAGCTATGTTTAATTTTTACTCGCGATTCTTAAATGGTCCCACATTTATTTTGGGGCTTGGGACTTATTCATCAAACATACAACCATAAAAGGAAAATGAAAGGAATCACATATTTTATGGTTCATTTATTTTCAAATTATTATTATATTTCATGATTATTAGCAATTTTTTTGTTTTATTTTTCTATGTGGACAGATCCAAAAATCTTCTAATTTGGCAAATGTTTGAGGCTGAACCAAATTAAAATGTCTCCAATACCATAGTAACTAGAAATATATTGAATTGTTTCCTAAGCAAGTTTAGCATTATATAAGGAAACAATTCCTGTAAAATAAGTGAAAAATTGTTTAATATGCACACATATGTTTAATATGCAATATATAAATATCCTTATAGGGCATATTAAAATTCTTTTTTTTTCAGTTACAGTTAAACTAAACAGATTCTTTACCATAAAATGTTATTCAAACTTCTTTTTAAGTTAAGCTAATTCTAATTAATTCTAATTTAAGTCTGAAAGAAAGGATAGTTTTGTGCATTGTCTTTCATCACTCATCTAATTTGGCTAGTCACAATTTCTTTTACGCTCCTAAAAATATAGTCCTAGCAATATTTTTTTTTTTGAAAATGATTCAGCTCTCACAAATATTGACTTTAATCTATAATTTGTTTGGTTCAAATATTATGATCAACCTCCTAATACGTTTAGGAGAAAATCATTTTAATTAGCTAAAAGAATTGATATATTTTCAAAGTAAAGCACTTATATACTTCAAAACAGCTTCTGCTTTAATTTAGTATATAAGTCTTATACCTTAACTTTACTGTTATTCAAATGTAGGAGACATACTTTTTACATGCATATTATTAATTCATAGTAGATTGCATTTGGATAGCGCTGAATTCTTACTTAAAAGGTCTACATTAGAAAATTTTAAACATTTTTCAGGCTATTCGAACACATGGAATTTTTCTTATAAAACTTTAATTTGTTCCTTTTTACTATTTTGCCTATGAAAAATATTTGGACTTAATATTTTTTAAGACTTCAAAGAAAGGGAATTAATTAATTAGTAAAATATACATACATAAATATCTATATACTCATTTATGTGAAATTTTCTTCACACGCACGCACACACCTTACAGAAAAACGTATACATATATTTATGTATATAAACGTTCTTGCGTGTGTGTAGTTTTTTTTGTGCCAAAAACTCATAAGGACTGCTTCTGTTTTCTTTAGGATGAAAATTCTATTATCAATGCCTAATCGAAGAATTACAGTCCCATTAATTGAACCTATAACCTAGAAGTGCCTGGAAAATTAACTATCTATTTTTTCAACCAATATTGAGAAATTAAAAATCAAATTATTTCAGATATTTGCTTACGAAAATAATACATTTCAATGGAGCAAAGTAAATCCTATAATACATTTTCTAAAAAAATGTTATTGGATTATAAACCGAAAAATTTTAATAAAGAGAAACGAAATTATAGTGTAACGCTTAATGCCGAAAGAATCAATTTTGTGTGTGACTACCATTTTCCTATCATATTTACTATATTATCAATATTTATATTTAAATGCGCATTGTAAACTAACTATTGTAAATTAATTTATATTCGATAATTTATGCTGCATAAAACACAAATTATTTAGTTTTTGCGATTGTTTAAGTAAATTTAGGGTTTTTTGTAATAAGAGAAATGATGTTTTGTCAAACATATACTTTGTACTTTCGGATGTACTTTGAAAGAAACAAGAAAATCAATTTATTAATAAAACAAAAGAAAAAAAAAACTCCCATCATTTAATGGACATTTTTAAATATTTATTTTATTCCTTACATCGAGATAAATTTTTAAAGTAATTCAAAATTAGTATAGAGCTCTATCTTCAAACAAATAATTTTGTACTCTGAAAATTGTTTTTCCGATACATTTAATATTTGTCATTTATATTTTTTTAATATGCATATAAAAGAGGATAAAATGGAGAATTCAATTAATCATTCCATATACATTTTTTTAAATTTCTAGTTTAAGTAGCGAACGAAATATGAGTTTTTTTTTATCCTGTAATAAAACTCTAGCATTTTTTAGTTTTCCTAAATATACTACGTCTTCTTATTTAATATTTCACAAGAATTATTGGAATTTTTAATTAGTTAATGAACTCATTATCATCGCTATTAAATTTCATATAGCTGTTTATACTAGTCAATTATTATGTTTTACGCTGCTTAAACTTTAATACTTCAGAGGCACATGAGGAAGGTTATTGATCACTTAAACTGAGATTTTGTTGGCTTGAATTTTATTGATTTTCATTACGTTTTTGTTCACGCTAGTTAAGTATTTCCTTTAGACCCGCAGAAAAATTTGTTTAACATACAGCAACAAACACCATGGATTGATAGGAGTTGGTGTACTTTTCTTTACGTTCATTAAATGCGTAAACATCTGCTAATTATCGAGTTATTTCATCCGTTTTAAGCTCATTGCATATTACCTCTTTTTTAAATTTCAATTTACATGCAAATATAAGTTTTTTAAAAAATAATATGTCTCTCGATTCCTAGAAATTATGAATTAGATATTTCTGTGAAACAAAAAATTTAATGTTTATAATTTGTATTAGTACAGCTAATTAATGTAAATTTTTACAGTTATAAAAACTAATTTTTTGTGTATAAATCTTGTTAAAAATGCAGCCATTAAGGTATAGACATGTAAAAAAATGATAAAATGCTTTTATTATATAGCAAAGTTTGATATCAATCAATTTACTTCAGGTCACTCAACTAAGAGCAATATTGTACAAAAAGCAAAAACAAAAAACTTAAAATTAAAAAGTGAAAAGACCAAAACCGAAAAACATTCAAACTTTGAACAATTTAGACTAAAAAAAATGAAAAAAAAACATAAGTCTAGAGGGAAGGCAATCTTGTGATTATGGCATGTTTTATGAGATCATCCAATATGACAAGGAAACATCACCTCTATGTTGTAAATTAAATTGAAGTTGCGGGCAGACAAGCAAGAAGTGTTTATTTGTTGAATCTATTTTACAAATAGGACAAATACTATTTGTTAGTATTTCTGTTCTGATGAGGCAATCAGCTCAGCAGTCAGATGCAGCTTCTAGTCTGAAATTAATTTCAATCCCTTGATGCAGGCTATTATTAAACTCATCATAAACATACTTATTAGCATGGCGTTAGTCTTCTAGCCATTCAGTACGGCAGAGAAACATTACTTCTATGTTATAACTTAGGTTAAAGGTCCGGGCAGACGAGCAAGTGCTATTTAATCGTAGTATCTGCTTTACAAATAAAGCATATAATGTTTGTTAGTATGCCCCTTCTGATGAAGTGCTCGGCTAAGCAGTCATACCGCCTTTTTTGTCTGAAATTAGCCAAAGCCTCTTTACCAGGTCTATGACTCATTCCAGCCATCCTTAATATATTTGATAGTTCTGAGCCTATATATATATATATATATATATATATATATATATATATATATATAAAGGGTGTCCCCGAATGCCGTGTACAAACTTGGAGGGGTGGTAGAGAACATCGTGAGGAGACAAAATTACATAGGAAAGCATGGGCGGAAAGCGATAGGTGGCGCTGTACGCGAGCTCGCAAGGTAGGAAATGTGGTTTCTTCATTTCAGACACGGACAGCGTGCAATGAACATGTATGGTTTTACGAACTCAGAGTTGGTGGATATCCATTTTATCTACGGCCTAGCTGACGGAAATGGACGTGCTGCTGTTCGGTTGTACAGGGAAAGGTATCCAACGAGACTGCAACCGAATCATCAAACGTTTTCTCGGGTGCATCAAAACCTGGTAGAACGTGGATCCTTCAGAGCTACGATTAAAGGTACTGGACGGCGGCGAATAGCGCGAACACCCATATTCGAAGAAGGTGTGTTGCATTCTGTGGACCGAACTCCCGGCACTAGTATACGGGCACTTGCTGCTTCAACAGGAAGATCTCCAACAACTATCCATCGTGTACTGCAGGGTGCAGCCTTGCATCCTTTTCATGTACAGAGAGTGCAGTCATTACAGCCAGATGATCCCCCACGACGTGACACGTTTGCACAGTGGTTTCTTAACCAAATTGCGGCCGACATGCACTTTGCCAGTTCCGTGTTGTTCTGTGATGAAGCAACATTTTCACTTTAAGGTGTGTTCGATACGCACAATGCGCACATGTGGGCCTTAAATAACCCACATAGCACCCGACCACGAGCCATGCAACAACGCTTCACTGTTAATGTGTGGGCGGGTATCGTGGGTTACAGTTTACTCGGCCCATACATCTTACCGCCTCGACTGGACTCTCACAAGTATCTCGTCTTTCTACAGGAGGTACTTCCAGAACTGCTTACCGATGTCGCCGCACGTATTCGGCGCCGCATAAGGTTTCAACAGGACTGAGCGCCATCTCATTATGCAAGACATGTACGTGAGCATTTAGACCGGACATTTCCAAACAGATGGATTGGGCGTGGTGGTCCCGTCGCTTGGTCTCCTAGATTCCCTTGATTTATCCCCTCTGGATTTTTTTCTCTGGGGTGCTATGAAGGGCCTCGTGTACGACGCGCCTGTCGTTTCCGAAATGGACCTGGTCGCACGGATATCCATTGCTGCTGCTAGGATCCGTGAAATGGCCGGTGTTTTCGAAGATGTTCGGCAATCCATGTCGCGTCGGTGCCGTGCGTACATACATGCCAATGGTCGCAATTTCGAACACTTCCTCTGATGCTTTCACATCATACTTTTTATTTATTATTGGTTTATTATTTTACAAAGCGTTTTGCAGTACATTTTGTATTGTGGCGTTAATGTCTTTGTGTCTCTTTATCTCGTTAGGGTTACGTTTCCGCCCATGCTTTCCTATGTAATTTTGGCTCCTCACGATGTTCTCTACCACCCGTCCAAGTTTGTACATGGCATTAGGGGACACCCCGTATATATATATATATATATATATATATATATATATTTTATATACATATATATATACATAAATATACATATACATATACATATATATATATATATATATATATATATATATATATATATATATATATATATATATATATATATATATATATATACACTCAGGAACATTGAAAATAGCAACCCAAGAAGGAAGCATCGGATTGAAATGGAATTTAATACACATAATGACACAGATGAGAGATTCACTTGATCTCAAAAACAAGACAATTAAATGAATACTGGGTGTGCAACGGCACAAATACTGGGCAACTTCAATAGTGCGTTGGACCACCTCTAGCTGCAATGCATGCCGCCACACGGTCCGGCATTGAGTTGATTAGACACCTTATGTTATCCTGAGGCAGATGGAACACAAATCTTGAACAGCCAACTCTAAATCATGTACAGAGTGACACGATGGCATCTGCCTTTTTAACTGATCCCACTAGTGCTCTACAGGGGGAAAATCGGGAGAGCGGGTCGGTCATGGAAGAGTCTGAAAATGACGTAGTAAGTCTCGAGCAACTCTTCTTGTATGCGGACGCTCATTATCTTGCTGGAAAATTGCCCCTGGGAGACCATTTAGGAGAGGTCCTACATGGGGTCGAAGAATATCATCAACGTAACGTTGTCCCGTTAAGGTTCCACGCATCACATTTAAAGAGGACCGGCTATCATAGGCTATGGCCCTCCAGACCATTACACCAGCTGTGCGGGCAGTGTAACGTAGAACAGTATGGGGAGAATTGTACCGCTCACCAGGGCATCTCCACACCCGTACACGGTTACCATCTGTCCCCAAAACAAACCGGGATTCATCACTAAACACAACTTTTGCCAATCTGTGACATTCCACATTGATCTGGCTTGGCACCACTGTAAACGCAGTTGCCGATGTTCCGGTGTTGAACGAAGTGCACGGAAAAGGCGCTTGAATTTAGGATTTGCTTTGCAAGGTGCCTGGAAATTGTTCGTGGAACAATTGCTACGCCTACGTTATGCTCGTATCGTTGAACGAGTCACTGTGGGGTCCACAATTGCTTGCCGCATGATCCTTCGATACTCTTCCTCGTGGTCTTCCTGGTCGCTCCAGACCCGGTTTTCCGCGCGTGAGTACCTTCTCGTGTCTAATGCTCCCAACAATTTCTAACGGCACATTCCGAACGATCCACCTGGCCAGCAACACGGCGCGTCGACTAGCCTGCAGTTTTCACCCCTAATGATCAGGCCTCTCTCAAACTCGCTTAACTGTGAGAAATGTCTTCTAGCACGTTTACCTGGCATGTTTCGCTTACCAAAGTTTTCCTACAATCGGCGGGTAATCGTCACGTTTATGAATCTTCGAATTTGCGCTGGCTTATTGCGCTGGCACCCTCTTCCTGATTGTAGCGCCACCTCGGCGTGTATGAGCATGCGTATTGGCACAAAACTTGGATCATTTGCATATCACATTACATTGTACTTATTTGGAAAATTTCGCGATTGTACTTAGCTTCCTTCTTGGGACGCTATTTTCAATGTTCCTGAGTATATATATATATATATATATATATATATATATATATGCCAACATAATAGTTTCTCTTATAGTTCTTAATGACATCCAAAGAAATATGACCGAGTTCAATAAATTGCTATGTATACGCATCTTTGCCAATATTTCTCTGCTCTTTTTCTACCCTCTGTATCTGCATCATATGATTTCCACTGGAATTGTACTATAATATTGTCCTTATTTAGTTCACATTTCTTGTTTTATTTTTTACACAAGAGGAAGCTCAGAGTAATACTGAGGATTTAATGTCTCTGTGGTCAGTCTGGTGTCATCAAGAATGAAGACCTTTGTAATGGATTTTATTTGTTTACAAAAAATGTAGCCCTTGGTATTGAATGGTAGCATTAGGCGCAGAGCACGAATGTGAAGCAAATCAAATCTATGTACGACAATTACTTTTAATGTGAATTCTACATAATATAAAGAAAGATGGAAAAGAAAGTGTTTGAAAAATATCATGACTTCATACATTATTTTTTTGTTTGATTCTGTAATACCCTAAAAGTATAGATATATACTTTGGTACTACCACTGGTGATAAAAATCATGAATTTGCTATCAATTTAAGGTGCCTGACTAGTGTAAAATCGTCAATTTTGATGAACATGACAAAAAAATTTTTATTTAATATTTTTAATATTTGAATTTTCTTCTTTCTAAAAATACCTTACTTTTGCTTGTACTCCAATTATTTACGAAGTTATAGTAGTTTTTATGTCAAGTGAGAACAACAAAAACGAACCGGAAGTTAGAAATCGAAACCGGAAGTACTTTGAATTTGAAAGATTTTTACTCTTTTTGGAATTTTATTGAATTTATTTATAAAATATTAATTTTGGTAACATTAAAACTGAATATGGTGATATTCTTTTAAAAAATTATTTAATAGTTTTAGTAAAATTTGGCAACAACTTTACAGGTTTGTTGTCATTTTTCGATTTGCTTATGTTGTAGCTACTCGATTCTTCGCTCCTCGTTTAATTTATTATTTTGATATATTTTATGAAAAAAAAACTGTCTTTCTTAAGAAAAATATTGATTAATTATGGCTAAATCAAGATCTGGGAGGTCTAAGAAGCGCCGATTTACTGGAAATCGTTATACCATTCGTGCCACAATTAATGAGAATGATGAAACATCTGAGCTCAATTCTACTGAATCCGCTAGTGCCAAAAAGTTGAATCAAGCCATACAAGTTTGGAAATTTTCTCAGAAAGATTGTTTGAAACTTCTAAAGACAATAGAATTGTCAGCTGGACAACTTTGATTTCATTTTTTGCCATAGTTTGTTGTCCTGATTGTTATTCTCAGGGCTTGGAACTTATAGAAGACTCTGTCAGTGGATTATGCTCACATATGAACCTAAAGTGCAAAAACTGCTCCTTCTTTATAGGTTTCCCTACGACAGAGAAGATGAAAGGTTCTTGTCTTATAAACTCTTCAATTGTTTGGGGGCTAAGGATAATCGGGAAAGGATTTTCAGCTGGCAAAAAATTATGTGCTTTCCTCGGTTTACCTTTCCTGTCAAAACTTGTTTTCCGCAATCAAGAAAGAAAACTGTTGAAAGCAACTGAACGCGTTGCTCAAGAAAACATCAACGCTGCATTGAGTGAAATCAAAGGCTCAAATAGTTTCACTAAATGTGGAATATCCATTGATGGTACTTGGCAACGCAGAGGCTACTCATCTTTGAATGGGTGTGTAAGTGCCATATCAGTTGACACCGGTAAAATTTTAGACATTGAAGTTATGACACAATATTGCCACATATGCGCGAAAGGCAATAGCCAATCATCGAAACATGTATGTTCGAACTACAAAGGTTCCGCGGGGAACATGGAGGTTGTTGGAGCCTACCGTATATTTGAGAGATCAAATGTGAGGAATGTACAGTACAATGAATACTACGGAGATGGGGACTCAAAAGGATATGAATCTGTTAAAAACTTTTATGGAATTAATACAGTAACCAAACTCGAGTGTATAGGTCATGTACAGAAACGTGTAGGGGGCGGTTGCGTCAATTAAAAAAACGACGAAAGGTTTGGGAGGGAAAAATAAATTAACTGATAAATTAATCGACAGAATTCAGAACTATTATGGAATAGCTATTCGAAACAATGTAGGTAATCTACAAAAGATGATGGGTAGTGTAATAGCTGCATTCTTTCACTGTGTATCTGGAAAAACAATTCATTGCATGGACAGTGTCCTGAAGGATCTGAGAGTTGGTGTCGTTACCAAAGGGCAAAAGCAGCTGGGAGTCCCCTCAAAGAAATTGAGCAAGGACTTCCTAATAAAATTATAAACCAAATAAAGCCTACATATCTAAAACTGTGTAATGAAACTGTTGAAAAAATGTCTTCATGGTAAGACACAGAACTGCAATGAAAGTTATAACAACATTTTGTGGAATATTGTTCCCAAAAATATATTTATTGGACTGGAAACATTTCGTTTGGGTGCATTATTAGCTCTAATACTTTATAATTCTGGTTATGCTGGTATATTATCAGTAATTCGAAATGTAAATGGTTCCCTTCCTGAAAGTGTTGCTCAAGAGTTACTTAAATTTGATAAACAACGGATTTCAACATCTTTAAGACATTCTTTACCGATTGCGAAATTGTCTCGAAAAAAAAGAAAAGCAGCTAGAAAAACAAAAAGTACTAAGGATGAAAAAACAGAAGGCTTAGTATATTCATATGGAGGGTTTTAAAGTACTTTTTGCAGGATTTTTATTCTAATTTATGATAACTTTTGTGATAAACAATATTTTTCAAGAGTTTTTCGTGAATGTTTACTGGTAAAACAACACAAATATATTTTGTATGATATATTTCTTAACTTCTAAAATAATATGGAATAATATATATTTCTTTTTCTATGTAAAATATTTTTATTTTTAATGCAATAAGGTTTTTTAAAGTGCTTTTATACGTCTAATCTGTATTTCGTAAACTGTGTACTTAGACTTTAAGAAAAAGCTTTTTGACACTATAAAATTGTTAAAAATATTAAAAGATAAAAGTTTGAAGAAAGAGTATATAATATTCATAATTGCTTTGAAAATGTTTGTTCTTTTGATATATAGAGGTTTTAGGTTTTTTCAGCAGTATAGTTTTTAAATTTTGAATTTTAAATCTTTAAATGCATTTTTTTCTCTGAAACAGATTTTTTGATATTTTACAACACGTTAAGCATGATATCTCAAAAAGTTCTGTAGGTAATTGTCTGTAATTTTGTGTAATTGTGCATTATTATAGTATGTATGCTGTGACGTAAAGATTAAGAAAAAAAAACAGCATATTTACCTTTTTATGATTTTTTTCTGTGTGATAAATGTGAAATTTTTGAAAAATTTGCATTGCGTGCACTTTTTGACTTCTAGTTCAGTAACAAATTAAAATTTTTCAAAGATATTAGGTCAATTCATTAGTAACTGTTTTTTGAGTAAAATTATGTGGGTTTTTTGAAATATTATGCATTAGAATTTATTTTACTATGTTAAACGTAACGTACAAATAACGTCTAATTTAAACCTAAAATTGGCCATATTTAAAAAAAATACATTGAAAGAAAAATTTTTTTGCTGTTTTTATTAGTTTTCAGTTATAATTAAACAAAAAATGAGTTTAAAAATAAATTTTCAGCAAAATTTCAAAAAAATGTCTTCGCAACTAGTCAGGCACCTTAAATTTATTAAATTGAAATTGCGGCAATGAAAACCACCGCAATTATTTCGAAAACAGTATAGAAATTAGTTTTATGTACAAAATGTCTTACATTTTAACAAAATCTTATTGATCAGCTATAGTGAAACGTACTTATTTTCAAAAAAAAAATGCCGTGTTTAAAACTTGATAGAATTAAAACGATAGTGCTTTATAAGGTACTTTGGAAAAATATATTATCAGCATTAGAAGGATATGAGTTTGAAAATATTAATTAAATCTTTAATAATTAGTTTCCTTTAAGGTGAGTCATTATCCTAAGTATCTTCGAAAAAAATTATTTAGAGTTTTTGATAATTCTAATATCTCCAATTCATGTCCTTTCTTGGGACGTAACTTTTTTGCCTTCTTAGTCAAACTTAGTCAAACTATGTCAGTGACTTGTTACACCCACTTTGATAGATAAAAATGTAAAGATTGTCTTCTTGAACTTGGGAAGCAATTGTAAAACCTCAAACTTTTTTCTTTTTACTTTTTCATATGCAATTAAAAGTAAAATAGATGTAAGTGTAACTGTTATATTTTTTACCTACTTTTGCAGTGAAGTTTACGCTTTTTTGCGTTACTTTGTGATTTAATTACTTTGAAATTCAATTGTACTCATTTCAAATTGAATATTGTTTTAGGGTTTTCACATTGCTGATTATTTCAGCTTGCTAAAATCACATAAGTTATTCAAAAAATGTAGAGGCACCTTTTTTTGTTTGTAGAACTATCTATCTATCTATATATATACTTTCATTTGTTATAGTGAAAGTAATGCGAATGTTATCGGGAATCCTGATTTAAAGAGGCCATATGCAAAAGAAAGAAAAATTGTTAATTTGAATGAAAGTTTTTCTTCTTTTGAAAAAAACATAGTCATTGTTAATGCCATATTGAATTTAAATATATTTGAATTTGTTTTAAAAAATTAAGTGCACGGTAAAATGTGACATTGGATTAGACCTACAAGTTTAAAAAACCAATTCAGCTCTGTATGTTACATTTGTCTTGAAAGGCTTTGATTGTACACATAGTGTAGAATTTTCTTCTTCAGATTTTTATGAAATTGCTACAGTTGACACTTGGTTTCTATATGCCATGTGTTCCACTTGAAAAGGGCCAGAAGCTGGGCAAGTGTTTCGTAGTGTAATGAATCTTGCCCAATCACCTACGAGATTTTATCCTTGAGCTAAGAGGATGCTCTTATACTTTTAAAATATTCATAATGGAATGACAAAGTATTCAATAAAGAATTTATAAGAAAATAAATTAAAAACTATTAAAAATGTAATAACATTTTATTAATTAGTAGGTTTATTTAATACATAGATAATTATACATGTTTAAGCTAAACGAAGCCACCTAAAACAATTCATATTCCTCATAGATATTTTTATTCTTAAGATTAAGTATATAAATTCAGTTTTAATAAAAAAAAATAAAGAAATTCATTGAAATTCCTTTAAGAGTTCTTTCATCTCCTAGTGCGAATGCTATGGACGATTTGAAAAGTCTCTGAGATCAGAATAAAATCTCATTAAATTCCTTGGAAGAAGTGTATGGAATTTGTATTTTAAGGACAAAACTGTGTTTTCCAAATTCATTGAAGAAAGCGTAAGGTACTGCAATAGAATTGCTTTAAAGAAACTAATACAGTTTTAGTTGTCTATAAGGAGATTGGATATTCTTAGGGAAGAAACTTAACAACTGGTTCGAATCTATTTGCAATAAAGGTGCTTTAGAAGTTCTCCTGCAGTCAAAAATCGGGAGAAGATCCTTGCCGGATTCCTTGCTATTAATAGGATATTGGAATTGCATTGTTATTTATTTTCTGTTCCATTTAACTAGTTAATGAAGCTTTATTTTTTATTTATTGATTGTTTATTTTCACTCTCCTCATACGTGTTAAAATTAACATATTAATTTTTAGATTTCAAACAAAATTTGAACAGATTTATAGATATTTTTTGTTGGATTTGAATATTTATGCTCAACTTGAAAAATTTGAAGTATATGTTTAGTTCTTTATCTATTAATATTATATCGGTATTTAAATATTTATTGTAAAGTATCACTTTGCAATACGAGTAAAAACTGGTCAAAAGAAATTAAAAAACGAAGATGTAAAATATATAAATGATGTCTTCAAAAAATATTTTTGCAATTAAATATGTAAAAAAAAGGGGAACTGCCAACTATATAAATTTTTAATCAAAGCACAATATTTTTTATACTGAAAAATATTCCTTTAATGGATTTTGGACATTTACATTAACAAACAGAAGTGTGATATTTAATACATGGGTGTGAAAGTATATTGTCTAATAAATATAAGAGCCAAATAATACGAGACAATGCTTTCCCCACAATAATGTATTTTAACATTTAAGTATAACACCTTGTTAAAATTATCCTCCATACATTGCTAAATTATACCTTCTCTGATAATAGTAGTGTTTTAGACTGACAAAACAGTGGCAAGTAGGATTAATTTTAATAATGACACAGCAACATTATTACATGTTGTTGTTGTGTGTTTATTACTGGGATACATACGAAAGACGTGAGATAGATGAACAAAAACATATAACACAACAACAGAAGAATACAGATTTTAATACAAACGATGATCAAAGCATATAACAAGAAAAGGTGCGCTGCTTTTCCTTTCGAGACGAGAATCCATTTCAGGCGAAAGACCGACTTCTTTCCCGAAGAAGATACAACCAAGTCTTACTCGGGATTCGAACCCGAACCCACTCGGTTACAAGCTGAGGGTCATAGCCACCATACTACCCGGGAGACAGCATTTTTACATGAAAGTGCTTTGTAAAGCATTTACATTAAACACAGATGTACTTATAAAATAATGTTTAGTTTTTGTATTTTAATTTTTTATTTCAAATAGGCTGCGAATGAGTATTACCATTGCATACCTAATAATTGCCTGGGTGCTTTTTAGTGCGGCATCATATAGGTAGATTTTAATCACAGAAATGTAATTTTGACTCCCAGATTCCTCCTGAGAGGGAGGCACTTGAGCTCTGAGGAGCTCTTTTTTGAGAGCATCTAAGTCATAGAGGCCCTCTATGGATCTTTAACAATTTACATAAGCATACGACATTGAGGCTGACGAATTTTAACGTCATGAAAATCCATCAAATTGGGCCGGGATGGAACCCACAGAGCCTAAGCAATTATACCAATCAGTCGGTCCATAGTAAACTTCTAACATTCTAAACTTACACAAAATACAGTGTATAGTAAATTACATATACTGAACTTATACAAAATACGGTTTATAGTAAATTACATATACTAAACTTATACAAAATATGGTTTATAGTAAATTACATATACTAAACTTATACAAAATACAATTTATATAATAAGTTACATACACTAAACTTATACAAGATACAGTTTATATAGTAAACTACATATACTAAGCTTATGTAAAATTAAATGCAGTTTCGAACTACTAAAAATAATGATTTTACATAAAAACAACACTGCAAAAATGTAATACGCTTGAATAATTCATAATACTTAAATTATATTCTAAGCAACTATACAAAGAATTAAACGTTAAAAAAAATCCGAAATTAATTTAATTTTCATTTTCCTTAAAGTTACTAACGTAATTTATTGTACAGCAGTTAATTCAATATCAAAAACTAAATGAGGGAAATAATCAAATGTGCTTTGAGCAATCTGGAAAGAAAAATTTTAAAGCGAAATGTATTACTTAAAATTGCTTATTTAGTAAGAAAGGAAAATTTCCAATACGAGAATTCTATATCGATCTTTTTCTTAAATATTACGTAAATATTTCTTAATGCTTATAAATATAATATTAAGTAATGTTGAGCTGCAATTGGAAATATATCACAGAATTCGTGAGCCAAGCAGTATTAGAAATGAATCTTTATTTTATTTAAGGGAGTTTGATGGTATAACAAATAAACTTATTTCGGTATATTTTAGAGAAACAACAATATTTATTTTTCTCGTTAAGTCAGCAAAATGGACATATGTGTATGTACATTAATTATAATTAAAACACATAAAATATTTACAAGCTAACACACTAGGAAAAGTACATGTTCATGATACTTATATATTTACTTAAAATGTATTCATTATTTTTTTTCAATTATGAGTTATTTATTCAATAATAGAAATCATACAGGGTGTCCCAGGATTGTTGAAACAAACTTTAAGGGGAAGTAAGGGGCATCACAAGGATTCAGATTTGCATAGCAACCTGCAAGAAACCCATGTAAGAAAAGTCCCGGAAAAGTCGTATGACACATTCACGAAGCGAAGAGACCCAAGACTGACACCGACTAAAAAGGTTTGGGTTAAAGATATTACATGTACTGCGGTAGATGACACTTGGAAATTTCGTAAAAGATGTTCAAAGCGTGCATCATTGTTATGCGATGCATGTGTTACACCGTCGGACCATGGATTGGTGGATTCGTGTATTGGATATCCGAAGAGGCACAGATGATTCTTGCAACCATATCCAGAGCACAGAGACGGTACTTTTAAAGATGGAATGAAGTAAGCCTTCACGTTGCAAAACACTATACTCACTACTCCATACCCTTTTTCGACAGCAGCGACTGCTCATACGTTGATGCTCGGATTCCTTCGAATGAAATCCAACGCATTCTGTTCCATGCTGAGAGTTCAAGTCACTCTTGGTCTCTCCTCATTATGCTTATTTACTCTTAACTATCCATATTCACACAAAAAGAGATGCGAATCATTAAACATCGAGCAGTCTGGCGCATCTCTCTGTAGTTACTTTTTGCGATGTAATCATTCAGCTTCTCATACATTTATTTTGCCGATTCGTAAATCAGGTGCATACTTTCCAGCTCGGTGTTCGTAAAACGTTCCATACTCCTCAACGGGTGATGACAGCTCCAATGACTGTGGTAATGTAGGTTAGTTTCATCCAATGCCCTTATGAGCAACGCCATACATAGAACCGAACGAAGAGATTTCTGTGCATGGGTTGCTATACAAATCTGAATCCTTGTGATGTTTCCGACCTCCCCATAAAGCTTGTCCCAATAATCCTGGGGAACCCTACGTATTAAAATCGTTGTTGCTCGAATATCATCTCTTACTGCCATGTGTTTCTAAGGATCACTTATTTAACTAATTACTTGACTTGATATTTAATTTTACACAGCAGTATTTTTAATATCTACCCGAGGAATTCTCTACTAAAAATTTGCCCATTGATAATGCTTAAATGTAAATTCTAAAATCTAATAATGAGAATCAGATAACATAATATAATGGAAGAAGTTTATTGAAGCACGAATCAGCTTTTTGTGTCTAAATTTGCGAAAAAAGAAAAAAATGGATTTGGGTCATTGTCAAAATTATCTCCTCTTTGACAAATGGATTGGTTTTCAATTAAAGCTGCCCTTACAAAAGCATTACTTTCTTCGAAGTTCAGTTATCATTCTACTATAAACAAATACAAATAAATTTTTCTACTTCTTGATTACACGATATCAATTTATACATAAATAATATTTATTATACTTCTTTGAGAAATGTTTAGTTCCTTAAGGTCATGACTGTACATGAAAAGTAATTGTAATATTTTCCTAATCTTAAAAATATACATACTACCTTCCTATACGCTTCACTTTGTTTTACCCATATGGAGTAGAAATTTAATAAGATATAAAAACCCATTTAAAAATATTAGTATTGAAAATTGAAGGAGTACCGCATGTGTGCTATATTATATTGTTGAAATATAACACAACAATATATATATATTTACATGTAATTGTTAAAATTTAAGAAACTCGAATACTTAAGTTCTTTTCATTTAATATTTCTATGTTTTTAGTTTATTAAACATATAAAAGTATAAAAAGTGAAATTAACTACATTTTATACTATAAATGAAGATTATTAGTTACAGAAATTTAAATTTTAAAATATTTTGCTATTTTTTCATAAAATATGTTTGATTTGAAATTGCTTTTAGCTTTGAAACCAAGAAAATTCTTTTTTAATAAACTAATTTAATATATTCTTGAAACCCCCTATTCTTTCAATACACTTGTTTTTGTTGATGTTGTAAAAACTAGTTTATATAAACTGTATTTTGTGCGGGGAGGTTGTGTGAGTGTTATTTTTATCCCAACTTCCATCTTACATTATTACATTGAATATTTATACACAAAATATATTTATGCCTTGATAATTTCAAGAGAACTAACTTATTCCGAAATCTCTTGTAAAATTTGAATGTGCACTTTAAGTACACGGGAAGAATTTTAAATTTATCGAAAATAATAAAGTATTCATCTTAAAAATGAATTTGAATAAATGATTCCAAAGAAATTCGATACTTACATGTTTTTAAATCAATCGCCAATCTTCAAGATAACTCACCAAATTGGCAACCCCAATTTCGTATATGAAGTCATGTGCTTCGTTTCATATATCACCCATAGGTTATGTTAATACGTAAGTATGGGATTTAATGTATTATTAGATGAAGTATTGACGCTTAAAACCTATCTAAGTGAGCGACTCTGTGGTGCAATCAGCTACAGCGTTCAGCAGATAGCTGAAAGGCTCCCAGTTCGAATCCAGGGCAATGGATTATTATTTAATTTTTTAATTATTACTTTAATTTCTAATGCCTTCAGATGTTTGTTTACTTTGCTGGAACGGCACTCCGGAATATTCCATTATTCTATAAAAGAGCCAAGAGCTCCACAAGATAACTAGTTCTTGGTTTTGTAACCTAAAATGCTTCATCAATAAATACTTGGGATAAAATCAATACATATTTATCTTTATTTCTACGTGAAAGTATTTTATGTTGTTGGCGATGTATTCAAATTAATGATGCATAAGTTTTATATTTAACATTTATTACTGAACTTCCGATACATTTTGGGATATAAACTTAAGTGAAACAGGGGGTTCGCTGCCTTATGCGGGGAATATTTTAAGTGCCTTAATTGATTTTATGTAATTTTTGAGAGCATATTCAAATTTTTAGCTAGGTCTTATAGAAAAAAAATCAAAGAAAAATACCATCTTCAATATATATATATATATATATATATATATATATCATTAAAATTACTCCAATTACTAAGCACAGATTATGGTGGGAAAATCACTTTATTTGGAGTTTTAATACAATCTTTCCATATGGTCTTAATGTTTTGTATTTTGCTAAAAATACTTTTCAAATGGTGTTTAAGAATAATAATAAAGAATTTTTTTATAATGCCAATAAATTAAACAATAATTCTAAAAGAAAATCTAGAAGTAATAGGACTAAAATGAAAAATGGAGATAGAAATTCATTAAATGACAATATTAGAGTTCTTATTGATAATTTTGAAAAAAAACTTTAATATCAAGAAGATCAATTCTCAGGGCAATTTCCCAGGGGTGTTAAATTTCTCTAGGGGTCTGAAAATATAAACTATTTTCAAACGGGTATAATTCTTTTAAATTTAAATTAAATGATTCGAACCTTTTACCTATTATTTAAAATAGAATGGGGCTTCAGAAAAGTATAAAATGTTTAAAATATAATAATAATTTTAAAAGTCATAAGCATATGAAAATTCTATAATAAATATTAATTATTGTTTGCTTTGTGCACGCTATTTTCTAAAATATTAGCCTCTGATGTATGAAAAATTATAGAATTATACAATGCATCATACTATTTAAACCCTACCTAATTTTAGTATTATATATCTTTTGTATTTTAAAATATTTGTAAAATATTGCAATTTTTTAAATATTTTTTAAAAATGTATTTTTTATTTATTAAAATATGTAAGTTATTATTCTATTTATATAAAAGTAGCTACAAAGTATTAAGAATACATTTGTCTTTATAAATCAACTTAAAGCTAGTAATTAAACCTACTCTTTTAGAAAATAGCATGCGCGACGTAAAACTTAATAAATATTTCTTATAGAAAAGTCTCTTATTTTCATATGCTTATATTTGTTTAAATTATGATCATATTTTAAACATTTTATACTTTTCTGAAGCCCCATTCCTTTATAAATAATGTGTAAGAGATTCGAATTATTTAACTTAAATTTAAAGAAAAAATTATACATGTTTGAAAAATGTTTATATTTTCAGACCTCTAGAGAAATGTAATACCCCTGTGTCCCCTTAAGGGTTTGTCATGCAGTACACATTACTAAAGACATTCTTAACTATCTAGTTAATAAATTCAAGAGTACTGCACTTCATTATTCATGAATAAAACTTTTGACAAAATTAACTTTTCTAATGTATTTAATAGACATTTGTCACTTTTCCGGTGAGAAATGTGGTTGTAAAGAAAGCATTTAAATATAACAAAACGATGGGCAGATTTATCTTTAATTACAACAATAGTTCGCCCTCTATTAATATAGAAGATTGTTTATGTAAAAACTATAATAACTTTATTGATGGTCATCATAAACATGTAGTTACTGGCAACTTAGACATAATCAATGATAATATTTTAAAAGATATAATGAGTAAAGACATTAGTTTTAGATTAAATGTTTCTAATAACAACAATACTGTTAAAAAACAAATTATTAAAGATATAGATAAATTTATTACAAAATCTGCAATTAAATTTGGACTACCTATTGAGGCATTTGATGAGTATAAGTACAATATTTTAAAAGACCTTATGAATTTTAGTTACCATTCTCAATATGAAACTACTTTTAAAGATATAAAACAGAACATTTATGGATTACAAAAGAATTTTATCATAGTTTACATTGATAAAGTACCTTGTAACTATGCTGAGATTTGTAAGTATTTATATTATAATATTCTTTATGATCACTTTCTAAATAATGGTTCATTTAAAAAAATTGGATTTGTCACATAATGAAATTAGTAATCGTATTATTGTTATTTATAAAAAATTATAGGTTTTTGTATTCCTAAAATTAAGTATCCATATATTTTTTTAATTCCAAAATTCCATAAAAGTCCGTTTAAATTTAGAACTGTGACAAATGGTTTTAGAACATATATTACTACTGCAGGCAAATTACTTCAAAATATTATACAAAACTTTAATAATCAGCAATGTAATAAAGCTAAATTAAAAATAGTAAAGAGATAATACATTTTTTAATAGAAATATTTATTCAGTTCATAGTTATGATTTTGAAGATCTTTTCAATTCCATTGATATATATGATATTTTTAAAGTAATTTTAGAAAACCACAGTATGTATAACCTTAATATTAATTTTAACAAATTTAAAACTCTCATAAATTTTGTCTTAAAAGAAAATTACATCAATTTTAATGGTTCTTTATATAAACAAGAGAAAGGACTCCCACAAAGGGGCCCAGCTAGTAATAGTTTGGCTAATCTTTATTTACATTTTTATGAATATAATTATGTTATTAATAATGACTACTACATTTTAGACATATTGATGATTTAATTATTTTTAGAAAAAATGATAATTTAAAACCATTATTAATTTTTATCCGTCTTACTTAAACTTAGTTAAAATTAATAATATTCCAACAAAACAAATATCCTAGATGTAACACTGTATATTAAGGATTTGAAACTACATAGGAATATTTATGATAAAAGAGATGCCTTTAAATTTAATATCATCAAAGTGCCTAACTGGAATTCTAATTTATCAATATCTATATATAGAAATATTATTTTTAACTATATTTATCGCAATAATGTATTAGTTAGCGATAAAGCTAATATTTTTTTAAATCTTAAAATTTTTTTTAATCACTGTATTGAACATGGATATCCTGCTAACTTTCTTTGTAATTATATTTATAATGATTTTTCATGATACAAATTGTATTACTGTAATTATTTACTGTTATTATGTTTTGTAATGATTTTTTAAAATTTAGACAATATCTAATTTATTCTACAATTATTAAATAGATGGCGCCACATGCTTATTAAATTTTTTTTAATATATATTTTTTGAGTTGCTTTTATATTTTACACTAATTTTTATATGATTATTATTTTTATGATTTTTTAAAAGTATATATATTTATATATTTTTTGCTTAATATCGTATCGCAATTAATTTTATGCGGTTCTGCTCTCACCCCTCATATTTGGCGGGAACACGTTACTGCACTCTTGGCCATCATTTACACTCTGAATTAGTAGGTTATGTTTTTGTTCCTATGTTATTTAGTTTAATGATATTTTTAATATTTAAATTCTACATATATAATTCTTTCCTTTACTCTTGGTACATAGTATGACAAATTACAGGTGAAGGTTGGCTGGCCGCAAAACTTGTTTAAATCTGCAATCCTGGTTCCTAAGGCCAGCAGTTTGTCATTATACTATGTGCCTTCTTCCTAATTTTAGTTATCTTAGGTATATAACTATATGTTTATCTTTATATTTTCGTTTATATATTTGTGTATATGTATATATATGTATAAATTTATATATATATGTGTATGTATATGTATATAATTATATATTGAATTTTTTTTATATTGGATTATATATATATATATATATATATATATATATATATATATATATATATATTGAATTATTAGAAATTTAATTAATTCAGTATAAAGAATATACATGTTTACATTATTCCTTTAAGGGAACAGGGACATCATATACTTTCAAATAATCGATTTTTCAATTTTAGTTCAAAAAAATAGTGCTTATTTTTCTGAATCTTAAAATGTATAATACTTATATGTTTGTTGATAAAATAGCCCTAAAATATGAAAAATAAAAATGTAAATAAATGACCACGCCCCTTTGAACTTTAAATATGTAGTTTCCCCTGTGTTTTATCTATATTAACTTTTGATTGTTTTTTTCGTTTGAATGTTAACCCTGCTACTTTTTAGCCACGCTTGTGCGTGAGCTATTGTTCCAAGCTGTGTGACAAAATTTCTTACTTTAAATTTCGGTTTATGGCAATGTTTTGAACCGAGTTCGTCTATTCCGAAGTTTCTTGTGGCATACAACTACTTAATTTTACATTAATTTTCGTAAGAAATATTTATTTTTTACTTATAATTATTAATATTCATAAGATTTTAAAAGTATCTTAACTTTTTTTAAACGAGTAATTATGCCAAGAATAAAAAAATTTGGCAGAAGGAAGTATAGTAGCAATCAACATAAAAATTCTAAATCGACTGAAGAATTGCTTTTGAATTCCGTGGAAATGCTTCTAGGAGAAAAATTAATTAACTAAAAGAACAAGATTCTCAAATTGTAAACATAATCGTTGAACTGGATTTATTATCTTCCCTTACGAAATATCTCTTATTTTGTAAATATTGCTGTTCTTCAGAGAAAATTGAGCTGAGAGAAGATTTAAAAAGTCGTAGAGGTTTAGCTGTGAGTTTGGAAATAATTTGTCACAACTGTGGAGAATCGACGAGCACAATGTCATCAAAAATATCAAATAAATGTTATGATGTTAACCTAAGATTGACATATGGAATGAGAGCTATTGGAAAAAGTGGAGCTGCTGCTCGAATATTCTGTGGGCTCATGAATTTGCCTCCACCACCTGCAAAGTTTGAACGCCATGATTCTTTGTTTTTAAATGTTTTAAAAACAATTAGTGAAGACTCCATGAATTCAGCTGTTCACGAAGCTGTCATAGCGAATGATAATAATTCAAATATAGCTGTGGCTGTGGATGGCACATGGCATAAAAGAGGCTATTCTTCATTGAATGGAGTTGTATGTGCTACGTCTGTTGAGAACGGAAAGGTTATCGACTTTGAAGCTCTCACAAAATATTGTTCTTCATGTAAGGGTAAAAAAAAACCATGTGAAAATTGTGCTAAAAATTACGAAGGATTCAGTGGGGGAATGGAATGTCGGGGTATTAAGTATATTTCAGCGATCTGAAACATCACGAAAAGCATGTTATACGCAGTATCTTGGAGACGGGGACTCAAAAGGATTTCTTACTATAAAAGAAGCAAAAGTATATGGCGACACAGAAGTTGAAAAATTAGAATGTGTTGGCCATGTGCAAAAGCGTATGGGCACAAGGCTGAGAAACATTCTAAAAATGAGCAAAGGCATTAAGCTATCAGATGGGAAAAATATTTCGGGACGTGGACGGCTAACGCTTAAAGAAGTGGACTCAATCCAATATTATTATGGGCTAGCAATCCGTAAAAATTTGTCATCTGTGGAGGACATGAAAAGATCCATATGGGCTATTTATTTTCATAAACTAAGTACTGAGGATAATCCTCAACACGCTTTGTGTCCTCTTGGTGAGGATAGCTGGTGCGGTTATAACCGTAGCATTGTTACGGGGGAATTTTATATTCACAAGCATTCTTTACCTGAGTCAATTTTATTGAAAGTGAAAAAAGTGTTTCGGGATCTCACAGAGAAGGACTTATTGAAAAAGTGCCTTCATGGAAGAACACAAAATCCCAATGAAAGTTTTAACAAATGTATTTGGGAGCTAATACCTAAAACAGTTTTTGTTGGCATTGAAACTTTGAAATTTGGAGTTATGGATGCTGTAATTTGTTTTAACGATGGATATGTAAGTAGGATAAAAGTCTTTGAAGCTCTGGGCATTAAACCAGGATACAACATGGAACGTGCCTTACTTATAATTGATAACAAACGAATTTTTGAGGCTGAACTTATAGTAAATAAAGTGTCATTGGAAGCCAGAAATAAAAGAAGGTCTTTAAAAAGGAAAATGGATAAACAGAATTTAGATGAAGAAAATTAATACCAAGCAGGGAAATATTAATCAAATCTATAATGTAAGGAGAACTTTTTTTGTTAAGTTTTATTATATTTTTCTCGAATGTTTAATATTTTAAATTTAGGTACACTTTTTAAAAACTATTGTAGCATATTGTTTGAAACCTTTATATATCTAAACAGGATACATGGGCATACAGTGAACAAAATATCTTTTAGTATGTGTCTAATTTTTTGAAAATTGATTTTATATGTAAAAAAAGAAAATTAAGATTTTCATAATTTTAAGGTTTTACGATTATTTTTAAGAAATTATGCAATTAATTAGTTAAAAAACAGATTCATTATGTTTAATATGTTACTTTATATATATTTGTAAATTGTTTTGTATATTCAAAGAATATTTTTGTAAGAAATGGTACCTATACATGAAAATATGTATTACAAGATCTCGAAAATTATGTTCATGTTAACTAAAACAAAGGGAAAAAGACATATGAATTTAAAATTACTTTTGTAACTCTAAAAATGGTTAAGGATTATTATTAGTCATATAAAAATAGGCAAGGAAATACTAATTAAGTGTATAATATGTGAAAATATTGTTTTTTTTAGTTTTTTCACTTTTTCTCAAAAGCATATCTTTTGCATTTAGGTACATTTTTTAAAAAAACTATTGCACTATATGATTCCTGATTTTTTATACTTCTATACAAGATGCCTATGCATATAGTGAATCTAATTTTTTTTCTATTAAAATAGTGCCTATTTTTTTAAAAATTGTTTTATACATAAAAAAAGCAGAAAAATAAAAAAATTTCAAATTTCAAAGTTTCATAATTTTTTTAAAGAAACTATACTAAAGTTTTACTAAAAAAAGGGATTCACTGTATTTTATGTATTATTTTATATATGTGTAGAAAATATTTTGCATAAAAAAAGGATACTTTTTAAAAAATGGTACCTAAACCTAAGTATATATTACGAGTTCTCAAAAATTATGTATTACTTAAATTAAGTAGTAAAAAAAACTTTTGGAGTAAAAAGTTATTTTTGTAGTTCTACAGAATAATTAAATTATATTTATTAAAGGCATAAAAAATCTAAGCTCTATTGGAAATTTTAAATGATATATGTCTCATAAACAAAGGGTCTTAATTTTGGCATTTTACTCTTTCGAGCATGTCCTGGTTCCCTTAAGAACCAAGCTTCCCGTTCGTGCCGGAACATTCCACGTTCCAAAGGAGTAGAAATTTTTTTCCCATTGTGTCATTGGGGTCAGCCTAGAGTTATAAACCAGAAGAATGTAATATTTAACGATAAATATATTCTCGGTCTTAAATGTATCTTATTTTTTAAAATTTATAGTAGAGTTAAACACTTTGGGCATTTAAAATGCTTTTCCATTACAGTATTTAAAAACAGGTTAGATCTTTGGTTTCATTTTTTTTTTTGGCTTAATACCTTTTAGATAAATGCATCTTAATAGTTTTTGCATTTGTTCGTGGACATACGGTGTTTTTGGGATTGATCATATCGATATGCTTGCAAAGACTACTACAAAGTGCGAAATTGCCGTTGCTTTTACTATTATAAGAAGGTTATGAGAGAAAGGAATGTAATATCATGGACACAAGAATATCTCATTTCAAGTAAAGGAAGTTTAACAAAGAAAGTTTTTCCACCCGTTAATAAGAGATATGCATGCCATCAATTTTGTTCTTCAATTACAAAAAATATAATAATAATAATAATAATAATTTTTACTGGTCATGGTAACTTTGAAAGTTACTTAAACAAGTTTAATTTCGTCCCATCACCTTTCTACGGCAGAAACATTTGCTCTTTCTGTGTTCCAAGTTCACCAGAGAAATAAATATCCTAAGACTGTCTCCCGAAGACGTTAATATAAATTGGCCTCCAGATTTTCACCAACTCATTTCCACCAGAACTGCTTTTGATAATTTCTGTGTATTCATTTTATTAACATTTAAAATTCTTCCAACATTTTAAATTTTCTCTTTTCTCTTCTGTAACTTTCTGGCTCCCAGGGAAGTTGACAGTTTTTCGGTAAGAAAAAAACCTTTTTAAACAGACAGTTTATCAATTTCCCGGCAAGTACTAATCAAATAAGAATTTATTTTATACTGTATTAATTCTCATTGAGTCAATTAATAATCAAAATTTCTTAATTGAAATAAGATTTGACAAAAAATATTAAATCTGCAATTTCTGATCAAATAGTTCGTTATGGATATTTTAAATATTTTCCAAATTATTTATCATTAAAAAAGCTATAGTAGAGCTGCATTATCATTAATTTTATTTAAATATTATGCCATAAAGTCAAACAGTTTTAATGCATTGTAAATTTTACGTTTTTGTTTTGTATATACAAACTCTCATTAGTAATTAAATTAAACATTTACGAAGTATTTCTGGAATCAATTCTTGTGAAAATATTTTTTTATCATTGAATATTATGTTGAGTCCAATTAAAACATTAAATATATATATATATATATATATATATATATATATATATATATATATATATATATATATATATATATATATATATATATATATACATAACATTTACTTGAACAAAAACATTTCTAACTTTATAAGCAGATATAGAACTAGTATGCTTTTATTTCTCAAAAAGAAATACAATTATTAAAATTTTTAATTATCTCAAATTCCTAAGTAATCGAATTTAATGAGGTATGGAATTTTGAGTAGAAGGCGAATGTTTATTAACGGATGATATGAAAATAAAAATATGCTTGCAATTCCATTTTGAAAAGGACTTCATATGTGAAAAATTAGAAAATTTTATTTTAATTAATAAGATCAGAATCTTAAGTAAGGAAATTATGTTATATGTTCATGTATGTTGCTTTTATACTTCGTCAATTTCCCAGTAAATGTTCATTGGAATTAAAATTTAAGTCAGTTATTAAATTAAGTATTAAAAGTGAAAAAATTTGTTTGTTTGAAGTATGCTTAGTTGTAAAGTAATTATGCGGAAATATTTGTTTCTATTAGAATAAATTGGGAAACTCATCAATTATTATTTTCTAAGGGATAATGTATCATGCATTTTGTAAATTTATTTCAGTTCCCTGGGAAAATTTTAAATCACAAAGTCTCAAAAGGGAGTTCACTTGTATTTTTTCTATATTATTTTCCATAAATAAGATTATGAATGTTAAAAATTTTGAATCCTTTCAATGTTTTTCCTAGAAAATTGGATTTTTGCATTCATATTTGTAAAAAATTTGACATTACTTGAATTGCTTTAAAAATGCAAAGTTATATTAAATTTTTAATTTAATTATTTTATTACAGATTCCTTTGACATCTTAAGAGCAACCGCTGGAAACCAGATCCAGAAAATTCCAAAGTTGATATAAATAATTAATGATTTTAGCTATTCCGAAAGTAATTTAAATAATCCCAATACGAATTTACTTTTGTAGGTTGTATACCTAAGTTTTGTAAATGCGTACTAATATAGCCTCTGCTTTACAAATTGTATATTTATCCCATTTAATCATGGTGATTTCTGATTCAGTAACAGGAATTGCTCCATTAAAAAAGTTCAAATTCATTAAATCTGTGTTTCAAATTTTATGTACTATTTTTCTATATATATAATTAAAAAATGCGCGCACGCACGCACGCACGCACACACACACACACACACACACACACACACACACACACACACACACACACACACACACACACACACACACACACACACACACACACACACACACACACACACACACACACACACACACACACACACACACACACACACACACACACACACACACACACACACACACACAAACACACACACACACACACACAAACGCACGCACACACACATACACACACTATTAATACCTTTAATAAAATATATTATAGATTATTTAACCCTATATAATTAGTTTAGCCGTTCACCGTACGTGCTACCCAAAGCTCGCCCAAACTATTTTTCCCGTACTCTGTATGGGCACAGATATTTATTTTTTTTTTTTCTATCTTTGATACAGTGCTTCTCAAATTTTCAATACTGGCGCCCCACTTTTCGATCACAATTTTTATCGCGCCCCCTTATACATTAATAATGTACTGAATGCAATACTAATGCACTTTGACGCTAAACTACAATAGGCGATCTTATTTTAAACCATACGAATTAGTAACATAAGTATTAAAATTTTGTATACTACTTCTAAGCAATAAATAAATAAATAAATAAAATAATAGGACAATTATTATGTTATTTTTCCTTTCTCTAATTTTTAAATTGAACATTTTTCAAAATGCGGTGGCTGCTTAGAAGACAAAATATGGATATCTGCTAAATACAGAAAAAGAACTCAGATGGTCAATTTCTAAACATAAGCTTTTCTTATAAAAATTCTGCTTTGCAAGACTAGCCCATGGAAGTCGTTAATACTTATTAAACTTGTTCTTAATTTAGTATTAATTAAGTAGTTATAAAAAACTCTGTGCAGCACTGATACATTAAAAGTATACCGGCTGAAATGCCCGCTGATTGCCCGAGTTCATTTATAAGAAAATAAAACATTATTGATATAATAGCTGAATTGTAAGGAGTGTAAGGCCAAATGCTCGACAATGTTTACAAAAATGCAAAATGATTTTTTTAAAAATGGTTGCTTAAATTATAATTAGTTTTAAGCGAATGGTGATTTTAAGCCTCACAGAATTAGCATTTATATTTGATGTTAAATAATGAACAAAAATATAAAATTCCGATGAAGAATAACTGTATTATTTTTAATATTTAAAGTGAAAATACTTCAACATGTTTTAAACAGGGAGCAGGCGCGCACTCGATAAGGTCGAGCGGGGTTATTGAGTCACCCTAATCCTTTTTTTATAATTATTTTATTGTACACGATACAAATCGTGATTCCAGTGAATAATTTAATTAAGAGAAAGTTTACTTACCTACTTTCAGGGACTTTTCAATTTTTCTTTGGTAACAATTAAACAGTTGTGCCAGAATTAACGATTTTATAATCTGTGCATCCTGCGCGAGCACTTCAGGGTAAAAAGTGTATTCATTTTGATTATACGAAATGTGTAAAACGTTTTTCGCGTTATGCTATATATGTATTAAATACTCATAAAAATAAGTCTTGGCCAAGTAATTCTTCAAAGTGTGTGCTCTCCGTGATTTTCCAAATATCATAAAACTCTTTTGCATGGAAAAAAGCGTAACAGAGAAATGCATTAGTTACAACTTCCCTAAATAAGAAACAAACACATAAGAGAGGGGTTATAACTAACTGTACCATTAACTTAGAAGGTTAAGCAGATCACAGTTATAATGTGCAGTATTTCAAAAATAATGACAGTGATGAATTTTTTATGTTCCTAAATTTTTTCGATTCTGGGGCTGGGATCTGTTTTTTCTCTGCAAGAGTTGTTTGTTAGGTTTAAACAGAAAGCGTAGTAAAAAAATCTCTTATCATAGGATTACAGCAAATCAAATAAAAGTTTTTTTTATTTGGTTGTAGGATCAAAGATAGCTAATTAGGTATTGGAGAAGTTTTTATTTTTGTTGACTTAATATCGCGTGCCTATAAATTATATCAGAATAAAAGTGCATTTTTTATTATGTCTGAAAGTATTTTGTTTTAATTTATTCCAGTAAATTCATTCTTTTTAAATCTTTTATTTTAGATATGCTCGTGCCCCCAAGGGGGTCGCGCTCCACATTTTGAGAAACACTGTCTTTAATATGCATATATTTTTAGTTCTTGCAGTGAAATTAAGAGTGCTAGTGTGTTTTTACAAGATGCAGTTTGCCTATGGTACTGAAAAAGTTCTCATTTGGGATTTCTTTGTGATAACGGCGGAAATTTTTCATTGAAGACCAAACTTAAATTCTTGAAAATTATTTGATAAAGAACAGGGATTGATAACGTGCAAATTGTTGCTTTAGAAAAAATGAAAAATTGAAAGATAATCCATACAAGCTGATAGTATTTCTGTCCCTACTGCAATATAAGAATTAGTAAAACACCATACTCCAAATTGCTTGTGCAGATATATATGTATACACGCACAAAATCCTCAACCGTTTGAAAAAGAGGAACGAACATGCAATCTTTTAGAAAGTATGAGAGAAATTCGTGTAAGATATATAAAACCCTAACATGGAGAGTGTACTTTTAAAAGGCAAACATTTAACGGAATTTGTGTTCCACAATTATAAAATTGAAAAACAAGTTTGAAAACTTTACAATTAAAAATCAAATTGAATTCTTCCAATTTCAAAATCTGCTATGTATTGTGCTTAGTTATACGCCATAAAAAGTGTACCCTTTTTTGGAATATTTTAGAAAAAAGAAAAATAAATTCACCTTTTATGTAGTTACTCGCAACCACATAAAAAGGTCAATTTCTTTTTTTACTTACTTGGTACCCCAAAAATGACAGAACTACAGTTATTTTTATTTTTATTTAATCTTACTCTTTGCATTATTATCTTTCGATTGATATATAACTTTTGTATGATTGAAAGTTAGAAAATGTATAAAATTTCAATTGAAAAAAGTAAATTAACAATTAGGCAATTCGACCCCGCCTCTTTTTGAGAAAAACAACCATAAAACTCGTTCTAACAAAAAAAATCTATTTTAAAAAGAGAAATAATCTATAAATATAAAGGAGAAAAGCGACTCACTCACTCACTCACTCACTGACTGACTCACTGACTAATCACGATATCTCCGGAACTATTAAACCTACAGACTTGAAATTTCGTAGGAAGGTTCCCATCATGCAGTAGACGTCAGCTAAGAACGGATTTTGCAAAGTACGACCCCCAAGGGGCGTTACGGGGGTCTAAGGGGCGTTATAGATAATTATTTTCATTACCAAACTATTAGATGTACAGTCGTGAAACTTGGTACACTGATTTCTTTCATAAAGTAGAGATTCCCTACATAACGATTTTTACGAAAATCGACCTCCAAGGGGCGTTATACATAATTTCCATTTTTAATCTAATAGACGTACAGTCTTGAAATTTGGTAAGCGGATTCCTTCCATAAAGTACAGATCCCCTACGGAATGGGTTTTGAGAAAATCGACTCCCAAGTGGCGTTGTAGAGAATTAAGTAGCGTTATAGGCAATTAACTCCTTTTTTAAACTATTAGACGTAAAATATCGAAATTTAGTAAGCTGATTCCATTCACTGAGTAAAGATCTGTCATAAAATGGGCTTTGTGAAAATCGTTTCCTTAGTGGCGTTGCGGGGGCTTAAGGGCGTTATAGATAAATATTTCCATTTTTAAACTATTACACGTACGGTCTTGAAATTTGGTAAGCGGATTCCTTTCATACAGTACAGATCCCCTACAGAAAAGGTTTTGTGAAAATCTACTCCCAAGTGGCGTTGTAGACAATTAAGTGGCGTTATAGGCAATTAACTCCTTTTTAAACTATTAGACGTAAAATCTCGAAATTTAGTAAGCTTATTCCATTCATTGAGTAGAGATCCGCTATAAGATGGGTTTTGTAAAAATCGTTTTCCAAGTGGCGTTGCGGGGGCTTAAGGGGCGTTATAAATAATTATTTCCATTTTTAACCTTTTAGACGTACAGTCTTGAAATTTGGTAAGCGGATTCCTTTCATAGAGTACAGATCCGCTGCGAAATAGGTTTTGTCAAAATCGACTCCCAAGTGGCGTCGTAGAGAATTAAGTAGCGTTATAGGCAATTAACTCTTTTTTAAACTATTAGTCGTAAAATCTCGAAATTTAGTAAGCTGATTCCATTCACTGAGTAAAGATCTGTCATAAAATGGGCTTTGTGAAAATTGTTTCCTTAGTGGCGTTGCGGGGGCTTAAGAGACATTATAGATAATTATTTCCATTTTTAAACTATTAGACGTACAGTCTTGAAATTTAGTAATCGGATTCCTTTCATAGAGTACAGATCCGCTGCAAAATGGGTTTCGTGAAAATCAACTCCCAAGTGGCGTTGTAGAGAATTAAGTGGCGTTATAAGCAATTAACTCCTTTTTAAAACTATTAGAGTAAAATCTCGAAATTCATTAAGTGCAGATACTCTATAAGATGGGTTTTGTGAAAATCGTTTTCTAAGTGGCGTTGCGGGGGCTTAAGGGGCGTTATACATAATTATTTCCCTTTTTAAACTATTAGACACACAGACTTGAAATTTGGTAAGCAGATTCCTTTCATAGAATACAGATCAGCTTCAAAATGGATTTTGTCAAAATCCATTCCCAAGTAGCGTTGTAGAGAATTAAGGGGCGTTATAGGCAATTAATTCTTTTTTTAAACTATTAGACGTAAAATCTCGAAATTTAGTGAGCTGATTCCATTCATTGAGTAGAGATCCGCTATAAGATGGGTTTTGTGAAACTGGTTTCCTAAGTGGCGTTGCGGGGACTTAAGTTGCGTTAGACGTACAGTCATAAAATTTGGTAAGCGATTTCCTTTCATGGTGTAGAAATCCGCTATAAAGTAGTTTTGAGGAAAATTGATCCCCAAGGGTCACTGAGGGGGATTAAGGGGCGTAATAGATAAATATTTCCGCTTTTCAACTAACAGCACCACCTGCTTGAAAATTAGAAGTTATGTTCCGTTCATGGAATAAAGTTCCTTTTACAAACATTTTGGCGACCCCCAAAGGAATGGGGTTGCGAGGGATTAAGGCGTGTTATAGAAAAATTTCTGTTTTTGAATTTAACTCATTTACATGAAATTTGTTGAGCACTTTTCTTTAGTTGAATAGAATTCCTCTAAGAATGGATTTTACGGAAATCAACTGCAGGGGGAAGCGGGGAGAGTTATTGGAGCGTAATAATAGACAATGTTCCCGTTTTGGAACTGCTAAGACTATAATAATAAAATTTGGTTTTTAGTCTTTTTTTGTTGAATTGGAATCCGCTAAGAATGCTGTCAACGAGGTATTGATGATAAAAATTCCGTTTTTGCGCTGTTAGATTTAGACTTGAAATTTAGCATGCATGTTTATTTTATGGAGTAGAAATCCACCGTAAGTTACTTTGGTGGAAATCCCCTTGATTGTTAGGTTAAGTGAGCGAAACAAATCTTTCTACTTCTATTTTAGATATAAATAGAACTTAGATATTATTATTTTTGTTCTTTTTATATCAAGGGGTGATAATGTAACAGCTATAAATATATTTTTCAATACAATCGAATTCTTAATGCTAGATATCAAAAGTTAATATATATGTAAACAGTATACATATATACAACATCGTGAAATACCCAGTGAAGCGGGTGGGTAACGGCTAGTAACTATATAAAGAAAGAAGGTGCAATTTATGTAAAGCAGAATATTACCCAAGCATTATGATAAGTAAATTTGTTTTCTTTGTGAAATTCGTGAATGTAAAATTTTTGAATTACAGCATTTTATATTAATAATTTCCTTTCTTTTTTCAGTTATGTTTTTCATACAAATCTAATACTTCAATATTATGTGAAGAAAAAAAAATTAAAATTTCTGCCATGACAGAAAAAAAAATTTGTGACATTTTTCTAGAATTTTCTTTTTTAATTAATACTCTTTAAAAATGGATCATATCATTTATGTGAGTGTACGAGTTGAAAAGTGCGAAAATGCAATTATTTTAAAGAAAAATATATCTTACGTATTAAAGTGGTATTTTAAGTTTATTCAAGTTCATTATGATTATTTTTCTAGAAATAGAAAATTTAAAGTAGTTTTTCTTAGTTTGTGTTTTTTGATACGTTAGTGCATTCAAAATGCTACTCCTTCCACAATTTTTTATTAATCACTTCCATTTTTTTCTCTGTGTTGTACAGAAAGCATGTAACAAAAAAAGGGATCCATTTTGCTGTAAAATGAATACATTTTTAAAACATATTAAAATGTAAGGGATATTGACTTTTTCTTTGAAATTTAGCATGCAAATATGCACATTTTATTTTTTTCTCCAAAACAATTTATGTTATCGTACGGTAGATCCCTAAAGTTATTTAAAACATTCTTAAGAGTACAACAAAAAATTTACGGTCAACAAATACATAATTACAAAAGATGTAAAATTGTCAAATTTTTAAAATTTTCTTCAACAAATTAAAATTTTTAAAATTGTGTGAATAATATGTAAAAAATTTCATCTCGCATAATTTTTTTCTGAATAGAGACATTATATAAAATATTAAAATATAATTTTTAAATACATAAATAAAAAAAATGTTCAAATGGCGATGAGTTTCCTTAAAAGATAAATTCATATTTTAAAGAAAGACTTACAATAAAAGTTCCGAGAGTACAATATTGAATTCTTAAAACACGTTTTGTCTGTTTCTAAAATACAACTTTTATTTAACACTCACTATTTGATAACAAAACCAAAATCTGAAATGATTGTAGCTACTTAAATCGTAGTTCAACTCGTTTACAATTTAAGAAACAGCTAAATAACAGCTATCGTAAATAATTTCAACTGGCAATGAGCGAGATGAATATAATGATGGAATTAGAGAGCTACATGTTTAACAATGAAATGAATTAATCTACGAACACTCAATGCGTTACATTTATAAAAAAAGAACCGTGTTTAAGATAAATGGAATAATTTTATTAACAAATAATATAAAAAATTAAGTCAATTCCTACTTAGATCAAAAGAGAATTTTTTTATTTTAGCTACTTTTTATTAAAAAGTTACAATTAATATAAATGTGTACTTACGTATGACAGATTCACAACATTAAGTAGTAATTAATTATTATTATATATCATTCAAGTATCGTATTGCCATCCAAAGCAATCGTGTAAAAAAATTCAGTTCGAATGAATACTTTAAAACGCGAGACAAAAAATATTTTAAAGTTTTGACCCAAGTCGCTAAAAATGAAACCAACGTGGCTGTATCTATAATTCTTTAAATAAATAGTTTTAGTCAATTAATTTTAATTAATTATATTTAAATTATCGCATTTTTACCCCAAACAACAGTGTATAAAAAATTTCAGCTCAAATGAGCGCTTTAAAATGTGAGAAAAAAAAGTTTTTCAAGTTTTGACACGAGTCACCGAAAGGGTCACTTAATCTGCAAAAATGATTGCAACGTGTAATTCTTCGAATAATTAATTTTGATCAATTAATTTTTAAATTATAATTACATTACTGTATTGTCATCCAAAATAATCATGTATATAAAATTTCAGCTCAATTGAGCGCTTTAAAATGTATTTTTTTAACGATTGAAATGTGGACTAAGATAAATAAATAAATATAGAGAGAACGTGAGCTAATAGTAGGAATTGGGAAAAAATAAGTCAAAGTTTGAATTAAATACTCAAGAAATTAATTACGGTTTGTTCTAAATTATAATTTAAATGCTCTGAAGTAATGATGATAACAGTAATCTTTTATTTGAGGAAATTAAAGTAATATATTGCCTCTTGGGTAAATTTAGAAATTTAAGAAAATACATTTTAAATGGCAAAAAACTTGCGCTAACAGCAATAAATATAAACATGGACTTGGAGGAAGAAATGGAATTGATAGAAGACAATACAATTAAATTAAATGAATTAATCAAATCAAAATCGAATTTCACATAAGTGCATCTGTTAACTAAATATTAGCATTGGTCTTCTATAACCCATTAACAGGTATTTTAAGTAAAATATTCATTGCTTATAGATAATCATGTCAACCTGCACTTCTGATATTGCAGCACACGCAATACAATGCACTTAGTTTGAAGTGATTTGTTTCAACATATTTCATTCCATTCATGAGCCATACAAGAACATATAATTACTCCAAACACTCTCAGTCTTTCTATTTCATGAAATTATCATAAACTGTGTTTGCGAGACTGTGGGTGAATATAACTACAAAACAATGGACTAATTTGTATGTGAAATGTTAACCTCCTAAGCAACAAACTCTCTTAAACTATCACATAATTGGACTATTCCAACTACCAATTAGGGAAATTTCACAAAAGTTTCTCAACAATATTATCCTGAAATGAATTATGCGGTCCGTAATACCTGCACATTATCTTATGAAATTTGAAATGAGAGAGCAATTCCGTATTATTTTAAGATATAAATAAAAAATTAAAATGTTTTCAACTAAAACAGAAAAAATATATATGCTGTAAAATAATTGATGCTATTAACTAAATGCTATTATAGAAAATACATTAAGATTCATTCATTGATTGATTTCTGATAGCATCACATATCTTATGTCAAAAACATTTGTGGAAAGTTTGGAGAAAATAAACGTATGTTTTCTAAAACTTATTCTCATAAATTTAAGGTGCGTACTATTTCAACACTAAATTTTAATGCAGGGACGTTATTTAAAATGAATATGTATTTTTAAATAGTTGTGTCAGTAAATTGTAAGCTTCACCATTAAGTACATATAATTTTAAATCACTTTTATTTACACGTAATTACTGTTACCCCATTGTTAAGAAATGCTAAATTTACGAATTTTAGTAACACAAATGATGGCCAAAAATAATTTGTATACATTATGCTATGTATCTGTATATGTATGCGATATCTATAAAGTTACTTCTTGATTAAATTTTAAGCTGCTTTTGAGAAATTTAATTCCCACCCCCTTTTTTTTACGCTTTCTTTATGAATGTTTACTTGTTTATTTTTCTATAAATTCTCTGTGATAGACATTCCTGAAACTAATTTCTATTTAAATAGTAGACAATATTTTTATCTCTCGTTATAAAGGATTTTTCTCGTGATGCTGTGATAAATTTATTGCTTATTATCGAATCAATGCCAACGTTCAAGATACCTCCCCAAGTTACCAACTCTGATTTCTCATTTGTCGTACGCACTGAATTCGCAACTATCTGTTTCGTTTCAAAAAATGTAGCCAATACGGTTGCGATAGTATATTATCACAAGCTCACGCAGAAAAATATCACAAAGATTGCCTGGACTGGAATCGTTGCGTGAGAAAAAGGCTTTGTCTCATATGAAGATTTATTAACAATCAACATAACTAAATATTCAACTTCTTAAGCTGCAATTGCAGCAGGTTTATCAAAATGTGTTGGGGAAGTGTTTTTAAATTAAGTGGTATAAAACGAAATTGGGAAAAAAGGGGTTTTAAATTAAAAGAAAAATACCTGTATAACGTATTGTACAAGGAATAATCAATTCATTTGTCTTAAATTTTAGATGGAAATTAAATATATCAAAGTAAACTTAGTGATTGTATTAAATTTATTGATGCAAAAAAGTAATTATTTATGTATCTGTAACGAATGAGGATTAACATGTACGGGAGGGGGCGGGCAATAATAATCAAAGTTTATTTTTGTTATTTTGTATTTTTAATCAACCATATATTAGTTCATTTTAAGTATTTTCCATGTGCACTGATTCACTTGTTACAATGCTTTTGCTACTGATCAAAACAGTTCTGGACTTCCCGAGGCAGGATTCTGTTCAAAGTCATTTGGGTGGTTTCTTTAACTTATCCACAACACTAAATTGTTTTCCTTTCAGATTTCTCTTCAGATAAAAAAAAGTCTGACGGAGCCAGATAATATAAGTAAGGTGGAGGAGGCACAGTTATCATGCTGTTGTTTGTAAAAAATATCTAACCTTCAAAACAGTGTAGGCTTGTGCATTGTCATGAACGTGCTTCATGACCCATTCATTTCTTCAGAAATTTTGTCAATGGTCTTTCGGTGATCTTCATCATTTGCATATTTGATTTTAGGAATGTTTTCGTCTTTTATTCCAGTCAAGGGACGTCTTAGGCGTGCCTTGTCTTCAGTTGACATGATTGCATACTTCAATGGGAGATCAATTCTTAGACCTGAGATTTTACCAAAACTTCGCCATTAGAAGTTCTTCGAATTATTCCAATGGTCTCGGCTGTGAACGACAGACAGCAGAACAAAAAATTCACACTCAATTTGTGTTCTTTGTTGTCGGTCGGCCATTTCTATAATAGCCAAAGTATTGAAACAAAAATGCTCACAACAAAGTACCACAAGCTATTCACTTACGAAGACTAACGCTTGCAACACTAACGGTTGCGAGACACTTCCAACTAAAACCACCTAACAGCTACTGGCGTAGCTAGTCCTGAAAGGCCCTGTATCAAAAATTCCTTGGGGTCCTTTTTTGGGCACCTTAATATTCTACGATTTTTTATTACACATGTTGGGGTCCATGTGGTTTGGGAGCCCCGTATCATTGATATGGCTGATACGGTGGAAGCTACGCCCCTGCTAACAGCAGAATTCGTAACTACAAAGCATGCGCGCAACCGTTAGATTCATATTACTTTTGGGTTCTCCCCCCTTCTCGTATGGATCCTAACATATGTCACATAGAAATATTTTATAGCGGATTTCGATGCTATGATCTTTAACGAGAATTGGAATGTTTTTTTTTACTATACACTTGACGTCACCAACTAATAAATCTACTTTTAAATACATGCATGTTATATGTTGACAAATCACTAACTGATATTAAGTAAAATGTTTTGTGTGTGTTTAGGCTTATTTTAATTTATGCATAGGGGAACTCTTTATATTAGGTATGTATGTGAAGGATAATTTAATAATCATTACAAGTAAACTTTTTGTAAAATGATATATGTCAGAAAATTTGTATACCTTGCCCACTTCTGATGAGTATAATTAGGGATTCATACAAAAACAAAATTCAACTTTACTAATAACCTTAAGAAAAATGAAAGAAATTGAAAGAAAAAAATCATTTTGTTTTTTATTGTATTATATATTTTTTAAAACTTTTTTTAAAAACTTTTTGAATTTTTTTAATATATAAATTGGTAAAACACACAACCCTGCTGCGTTTATTAATAATTTTCCAATACATTTTATATTTATTTTGTTTTATTCATTTACAAGAAACTTTAATAGCTAACCCCATTTAATCTTAAAATGAATGGTTGATATCTCACTCGAAAAAACTTAAATGAGAGTTTGGTTCAAACATTAACAAAGGAATCCTTTTTCCTTTTTAAAGTGTTCTGAACACTTAGTAGATCAGAACTCATAAATGTCTCTAATAAACTCGTAATGTAAAGACAAATGAGGGAGTTACGAAATCTTTTCTTCCACTCACTACCCAGCAAATGTAAATACTTGTTCTTGTCACCATTGCTCAGTGATACTTAATAATGCCAGTTATTGACAAAAAAAGTGGTCAAGACAGCACATCCGGTGTCTAAAATTTCTGCTAATACTAAAAATTTGCTTCTCATAACTGCCTCCCAACAGTTAAAATGATACATCGTGTCTTACTCTTTTTAAAATTTGAAGGAAAAAATGTCAAATTCTGCCCGTTTTATTTTGTAAATAACAATCTTGTTTACATGAAGAAAATATAATTATTCTAGAAAAACTTAATTTTTGAAAATTGATTATCATCAGCTGAATATTACAATCAGTAGATACAAAACAAAATTGTTCAATCTGCACCAAGAGATAAGTTTTAAGTTACCTGAAGCACTTTCGCATGAAATCTTTAAGAGGTCTCAGGGGTGTTAATTTTTTCTTGAAGGCTGAAAATATAAACAATTTTTAATCAAGTATAATTCTTTTAAATTTAAACTAAATAATTCGAATCTTTTACACATTATTTATAAAGGAAAGGGGCTTCAGAAAGTGGTAGCATCTGATGCATAAAACTTTATAGAATAATAAAATGTATCATACTCTTTAAACCCCTCATCATTTAAAAATAATATATCTTTTGTAATTCAAAATGTTGGAAAAATATTGACATTTTTTTAGAAAAAATTGAAAAAAAATGTAATTTTTTTATTTTTTTAAAAAATATAATTTATTATTATACTAATATAATATTACTGCAGTGTAATAAGGATGCATTTAACTTGTAAATCGACCTATAGCTAGCAATTAAAGCTACTATTTTAGTAAATAGGATGTGCAATGTAAAACTTAATAAATATTTCTTTTAGAAAAGATTCCTATTTTCATATGCTTATTATTTTTAAATATTATTTATGCTTTTCTGATACCCCATTCTTTTATAGATAATGTTTAAAAGATTGGAATTATTTAATTTAAATTTAAAAGAATTATGCCTGTTTTGAAATTGTTTATATTTTTCAGCCCTCTAGAGAAATTTAACACCCCAGAGACCTCTTAATAGGCACAAAGTAAGCTGAATATTTATTTTGAAATAACATAATTTTCTAAATATTTACATCTCTAATTTTAGCATTTCGCAAAGGACACGTTTCCAATTTTATGTATGAAATCAGCTGATTCTCTTTCAAATGTTTTTTTAACTCTATCTTGCTTTTTTGCAGTAAGAGTATTATCTATCATTTAATTTAACAAACTAAGGGAGAAAGTGAGGGTACATGCGGAATTTCATGGTATCTGATGGACCTGAAATAATCGGATATACATATTAAGGATTAAAACCTGCCACATAATTTTCACGAAGATCTTATAAAGATTAAAGCATTCAAAGCTATATATCTCCTACAAGTCGATTTAGATAGTTCTGCTAAGAAAGTTACCTTCAGTTGAGCATCAGATCTTCGGAAGAGGCTCCTTTAATGGCTTGATAACTTACGGGTAAATCTCTTACACGAACTCGAATAAATCAGAAAAAGGTCACTATGGGATTGCTTTTAATCGGTAGGATATCGACTTAATCTCCTTTATTGATTTGCTCCTTCCACGTAGTTTATGCTGATGAAGCTCTTCTGATAGTATCGGTAATAGATAAAGTAAGTATAGTATACGTAATATGCATGAAGTATGTAGTAATTTTTTTATCTATTCAGAAATATTTATTGCTTCCTTTTTATTTTAGTGTATATTATATAATCTTTTATAGTTTATTATTAGAATTTTTAATTATATTCAGTGGAATAATTATAAGATAATTTATTTTAAGGTATCCGACTAAGTTCGAAACCTTGATTTTCCAAAGCGTGTAAATGGATAGTATTTATTATATTTAGTGTCACTTAGATTTGAAAATGTATATAAAATTTTTTTAAGAATAGTATTACAATAACAAATTATTTAAGTACAGTATTCTGACAAAAAATGAACATAGAATGATCAATTTTCAAAATACTCTCCTTTTGTGAAAAATGCTTCTATTATAATAATATTTTGCCTGTTTATAGATCAGACCTCTGTACAGATGCTCCACTAGAATTTTTGAAATATATAACTTACAAGCAGGTTTATCCATGTTTTACGACAACAGAGGGGAGAAATTTTAATAAAGAGAATCGCTGAGATAATATTTTAAATGAAAGTGACGTGAATGTTTCGAAAATCATAGTTGAGCCTCTTTTCAGAGACCTGAGTTCTATACAGGCAAAATATTATTAAAATAGGATCAGTTTTCACAAAGGGAGAACAGTTTGAAAAAAGGTTATTCTAAGTTAATTTTTTGCTGAAATATTGTATTTAAATAATTTTTTATCAAAATGTCCTTAAAACAATTTTATACGTGTATTCTAATCAACGTGACACTAAATATCATGGAAATTATCTATTTATGCGCTTTTTCAAAATCACGTTTCCGAACGTAGTCGGATACCTTATAGCAAGATATGTATCGAGAGAGAGGTTAAAAGTAAAAATTTACTTAAATTACAATTTAGGAATATTTTCTCTTCGAATTAGAGTGGAATAAAATGTATATTTTATAAACGGTTTAATGATGTCTTACGTATCATTATTATCCAAATGCTTTTTAGCGATAATTTTTCCAAAAAGAATTCAAAGACAAAAATCACAATTATCGAACATAACATTATGTTAAAAAATTACAATTACTTATTTTGTAATCAAGTGCCAGATTTAGTTTTATTCTGTTTTAGCCCAAAACTTTATTATTTATCTTTAATTTGGCGAAGTATTATTATCATATTGGACCGAAATCCAATATTGAAAATTGAGCTACTGGTCCATTTTGGCACAATTTTTTTTCCGTTTTTGCAAAATGAAGGGTTAAAATAGAATTTATATAACTGGAAGTTTTTAAAAATATAAAATTCTAAAACTGTGTTGGAAAATCACTAATCATCGATGAATTCTTACATGTATTGAAGAACAATAAAATTAGCAATTTTTACATCATATGTATACAATATATGAATCACAATATAACCTTGGCAACAGAGATCAACTTGAAAAATAATTGAACCTTTCAAATATATGAAAAGTATTATTAATTCCGGCTGAAAGAGTCATAGTCACGATCTGCGTAAGAAATCAAAGTTCTTAAGTATTTAAATTAATTAGATTATCTTCAAGGAGTTTTAATAAAACCATTATAGCTCTCTGAAAATATAATGACATTAACAGCCTTAACGTTAAATGCTAAAATGAATGATTCAATAGAATACTGAAGTTCATTACATTAAAAATCTTCAATTTTGGCTTTGTAGCAGTGTTCATATAAAGCACATAACAATTATTGTAAAAAAGAAATTGCAATATTTGATGACCCCTTAAAATGAAAATTATACAAATACACACAAAGCAGAAAAAATAATGAGATAAAAAGAAAGGGAAATGAAAGGAAGTAAGTAAGATAAAAAATGCATGTGTGTCTCACACGACATAACCATTGGTAACGATTTAACAACTAATTTCTAAGAAAAAAACATGACTTGATAAAAAATCTTGCGGGAAATTTAATTACTTTACTTCTTCCATTTAACATTCAATAAAAAAGCGAGCAATATATATTGATAAAAAAGCATTATCGCAAAAAAGCAAACCAGATGATAGAAATCCTTCTAAATATACAAAATAAAAATTCTAAATTTAGTAAAAAAAAAAAAAAAAAAAAAGAGGCATTTTAATGAAACAATGACAAACCGTTTTGTATCTATTCGCTGAGAGGTTCCAGTTGCAAAGTTTTTGTAATATGAATTTTTTTCTCTAATGGGGCTACTCCTACCTTTGCAGACCTTGTACATTTCCCAGGAGCTGGTATAACTTTTTAGTGCGGTCCCATACAGGCCATACCAATTACCACAATTAATTTTGACACCCAGTTTCTTCCTCAGAAGGAGGTACCTGAGATCTGTCGATGCTAAATTTATACTTAGAAATTTAGTTTTTCCAAGTGTATCTAAGCCAAACGGTTACACTCGAGAGATTTTTTACATGCCGTAAAATCATATGACATAGTCGACATGTCGATTTTCTGCATCAGGAAAACCCACCGACATGGGCTGGGGTCGAACCAGCAACCTTAGGGACAGAAGGCCAGCGACAAACCAACTATGCCGCTCTGAAGATAATGTCATCGGATCGCGGTGGTCACCCTCCCAAGTACTGGCCACGTCCGGTGATGCTTAAGGTAACAGAAAGAAAATTTTTTTGAATTAACCTGAATTTTGCCTGTAAATGTATATTGTATGAACTTATGGGTCTCTAAAATTAGAAAAATACCCAACAAATGTTTTGTTAGTAGACATTTTTACTGCCAAAGGGGTATTTTATAAAAAAATATGCAACAATAAGACTTTACGCAAAACATGATAACTGAAATGAAAA
Organism: Trichonephila clavipes; assembly: GCA_019973935.1. Lineage (NCBI taxonomy): Eukaryota > Metazoa > Arthropoda > Arachnida > Araneae > Nephilidae > Trichonephila > Trichonephila clavipes. The sequence goes on along the minus strand of BMAU01018321.1, from coordinate 761,410 downwards.
TAAATATATTGATATTTTGTAAATTGTGAATAGTATAACATACAACCTTATATCTAGGGAATAGACTCTTATTTTGGTAATATAACTATTACGTGGGAAGTTATTGTGTTTCGACCTTCTATACATTGAAATTTTCTCTAAAAGCTATAGTAATTTTCATTTTATTACTATATAAAAAACTTTCTACTCAGCACAAAGTCTTAAGAAAGGAATATTCCCTGTATAAGTATTTAAAAAACGTACATATAAAATTTTTATTTCATTCAAGCATAACTTTTTGAGATACTGTGTTTTGCGGTAAGAAAAAATGTAAAACAACTCATTTTGAGAAAACGACAAAAATAACATTAAACTGTTCTGATTACAAGAAAAACACTTACTTTCTTATTAAAATGCACCAGATTTATAATTATCATCATCTTTGATTTCTAAAACACTATTTTTTTTCTTCTTAAGGGCTCTTAAAATTTCCCTGTGTTTCTTTGTTTTGGAGTCTGCATTATGAATCAATTTCACGGATTCTACATTTATCTACACTCATGTCCATAAATTAAGGATAATGAAGTCCAGGCAAAGAAAGAGACAAAAGCAAAACAAATTTGACTTATTTGTAAAGTCTATTTATTAAACAAAAGCTAAAGAGCAAAAAAGATGTAATATGTTTGACATAATTAATATAAAATTCCGATTTTTACTCCCTGGAGCAAATTTCAAAAAAAGAACTTATTTACAAAAAACAGTATAACATGGTTAGTATGATGGTTAATACGGAGTATGTCTCACGAATGATGCAATAGAGGTCTTACAACGCCTAGGCATGCTGAGTATCAAATTATCAATCTGATCTTAGGGAATATTACACCACTCATCAAGCAATACCCTCCGAAGTTCCGATAGACAGGGAGGAGGGAGTTGACGGGCTGCAGTTCATGGGCCAAGCATATCCCATACATGCTCTATTCGATTCAAGTCCAGTGAGTATGCTGGCCAATCCATACGGGTGATATCCTCCCATTGAAGGCATTCGTCTACAATGTTGGCACGTTGAGGACGAGCGTTATCATCCATAAACAGAAGTTCAGCACCCATGGCGCCCCGAAACAAACGTACAAGTTGTTCCAGAATGACATCCCGATAGATGTGGCCTGTCTTCGTTACACTCTGAACTTGCATTTCAGTTCTGGAACCAAGAATAATTCCTCCCCAAACGAGCCACCCTGTACCACCGTAACGGTGTTGTTCAATGGTGTTCTCTTGGTGGTAATGGGTACCTGGTGTTCTCCATATTAAAGTCGGGCGAGAATCAGACTACAAACTAAACCTGGACTCGTTGGAAAACATCACACAAAACCACTGTTGTGTTGTCCACAATACATGCTCTCTACTGCAGGTTAATCGCAGGAGACAGTGAGTTGCGGTAAGTGGAGCACATCTGACAGGCCTACGAGCATATAGACCAATTTGCCCTAAGCCTCTGTACTCGGTTTGCCTTGAAACTGTCGTACCGGTAGCTGAAGAGATCTGACGAGACAGGTTTGATGTTGTGCTCCGTCTGTTTCTTTTGGCAGTAACTGCCAAATACCGGTCCTCATTCGACGTTGTAACTCGGGGGTGACCTGTGCTGTAACATCTACTCACATTACCATCACTTTGGAATCGTTGCCAAGGCCTGGAAATGACACTCTGGGGGATTCCAAGTTCCTCGAATACTTCCAGCTGGGTACGCCCGACATTCTAGTCGTCCAATAATTCTACCACCTAAAGAATCATCGAAATGCTTCCTTTGTGCCATAAATATGCGGTTATTGCACTGAAAGGCTTTTAAAGCGCTTGTAAAAAAATTTACTTCTTTGCCACAATTCCTTATATACCCCTCTCTTACACTGTCATCATTGTGACGTACTATCCGCGACATCTGGTGGTTTCCTGTAATTTGCATATTCTTCTTCAAGATGTGTGTGATAATTCTATAGGTGAAATTTTTATTTTAGAATTCAATTTCTGTGTGATTCTGAATTATCATTAATTTATGGACATGAGTGTAAATGATTATATCCACGTAAGATAAACACCCCCTGATTTTGTATATTCATCTTATTAAAAACTTTTAGACATCCATTTAATCCTTCATTAAAGTGTATAATAGCATCATACGATCCATATTTAAGTTTTTTGAGCAAAAAAAAAAAATATTTCCTTCGGCACTTTTTGCCAAACTATTCCATTAAAACACTCGTTGGCAATTTGCGTGTAAGCCCTTACTTAATATCTGTTTGTCGCATAGTTCTAAATATACTGGTTAAATGTTATTCAAAACATCATTTGATAAACCAACATATTTTGTGGTACATTTTGTTCCACTTCCCACCCCCGCTGAAAATAACACCAGTTTTCAATCCCTATTGGGCATTGATCATGCATCGGTTTCTTATCACTTGATGCACAATGATATAACGCAGCAATTACATTTTGCTTAATGGCAGTTAAGTTACTGACATGTAGGGTTGTCTAGGGGTAAGTAATGTTCGGGATCTTGATATTTCAAAGAAATAGGCAGATTAGAATGAAACTACTGTTTAATGAAACATTATATTATTTACAATTAAAACTTTACGATTTATTTCACGGATCATACTCTCAATTGTCGCTAAGCCTATTGACCTCCACGTTTACCGAAAAACATGACTTCTCGCCTGTAAAACCGGAGTCTCTTCTCTCGCGTCTGTCTCGTTCCGCGTCGCGATCGTTTTCGCTCTCTTAAAACCCGTCATTCCGGGGGGATACATATATTCACTGGTAGCGCCATCTATTGGTGAGTTTGTAACCTCACTGATCGGAGAATGTATTTAATTCTCTAATACATTAAATTCTACAAACTCGGTCAATCCTGACTGTCGATTACCTCAGCGACGCTTGAGAATGTTCTCATGATTACATATCGTATTACATTACAAAATATAAGAAAAGTACACAACATGCATAAGACATATAAAGTAAAGGGTATACTCTATAGTTATCAAAATTAAATGTATACATTTGTAATTACTATTCTATTAGTGAGAAAAATACTTCATTTAATCAGTGGAAGTAGCAGTTACATTTGGCCCAGCGTGATCCCCTACTTTCTCAGCTGTATATCTGTCTCTAGGTTTGACTTCCGTAATCTGATATGGTCCAAAAAATTTGGGTCTATGTTTAAGGCTTCCACCAAATTGTGTACGTTGGACCGCTATCAAATCACCAACTTGGTACCCGGAAACCTTTTTTTTTATAAGTTTTCTTGATCTTCACAAGTACTATGGGACTAGCATACTCGGATGAACTTGGTCTGACTATTCCTTGTTCGAGCCATTCTTCCATGTGTTTGTTCACACTTTTCTTTTCCACGTACGACAACCGATGTGCTGGTTGATAGACTGGGATATCATCGTTCAGTATTATCCCCCTCGTCCCATCTGTGGATTCAGTCTTCTCAGGTTTGTACGATGAATTTATTCTGGTTAGATCATTTTTCACTTGTGAGTCAAGTATGTGACTTAAATCTAACTCATCTTCAGGATGTACTCCTGATATTTGCAATAGACATGCCTTTTCCTCATGCTTATGGAACATTACACCCTCTTGGGTGAAATTCAAAGAAGCTTGTCCTAAAATGTCTGTACCTATAATGGCTTCAAAATTGAGCTGTTTGGTTGGCACCACATGCCACGTTAAAGAATATTGATCTTTGTCCAAGACAAAATCATACTCGAAGGAGCCCTTGGTTATTACTTCAGTTTGTCCTAAATCATACAACACAGTGTTTATTTTGGATAGTCTTGAATGGTCAACAATCTTCGAGCTTACATCTTCTTGGATTAGACTAACTGTACTACCAGAGTATCTATAAGTGCCGATACAATTTCATTGCCTAACATAATGCTTTTTAAGTGTTGTACTTTCTGCGGTGTGACAGAACAGCTTTGTACTTGGGGATTGGGTTGTTCTCTTTTGATCTCTTTCATTGCTTTAGGTCAATTAAAACTCAAATGATCTAAAGATTGACATATGTAACATCTCCTAGGTGCTCTTCTATCAAAATCTCTACTCGGAGGAGTGTCTAAATATCTTCCTTCAGGGTTGAAATTTCCTGTTCTCCTTGTATTTTGATTATCAAATTTCCTGAAATTCTCCGCTTGATTTGATCCTCTAACTTCAGGTCTTCGAACAGGCGTTAAAGTATGTGTTTTCTGTTTTAACGTCCTACGGATATCCTCAGATGCTTCAAGTCTCTCGGCTAATTCAACTGGGCAGTTGATACTTGGCCATTCGTCTAGGTGACGTTCTTTGAATTTGACAGGGGCTCTTTTCTTCATCTTGTCAGCTATAATCAGATCCCGTAGTTTGTCAAATGTTTTTACGTCCAATAATTCAAACCATCGATTAAATAATGTTTGAACTTCTTGGTAGAAATCCCGCCATGTTTTATCCGAACATTTCTGATGTGTTACAAATAGCTGTCTGAACTTCTCTGGGCTCAATTTAAACCTTTTCAAAAGCTAAGACCTCACGTGGTCATAATCTTTCGCCTCTTGTTCAGGTTCTCTAGCGATCAACTGTGTGATTTCCTGTGGGATTTGGCCTAACAGGTGTGAGACCCAAAACTCTTTCGGCACATTCATCATACATGCTTGGCACTCAAACAATATTAAATATAAGCTGATATCCTCTTTCATATCAAATTTAGGTAACAGTTTGTTTAATTCGTTACTAGGTGTACGATTATTCCTACTCAATATTTCCTGATTTAATCCGATCTGAGCTTCGATTCTTTCTCTAACTCTTAAATTATCCCATCGTTTCCTTTCTTCTAATATTTCTCTCTCCTTTCTCTCTTCAACGATACCTTCGTACATCCATTTGGTGTCTTCATCGTACCATGCACTTTTGGTTATTAAATTTTATAACATTGGCTTAGTCATGTCGACTGTCGACTCTAAACCTAACTCTGTAGCTAACTCTAACAAATCTTCCTTTTTTCCTTTTAACAAGAAATACATGTTTTTCCCCTTTTTAATTAAGGAGTTAAGAATTTATACAAGAATTATTGTACTGGAGAATAACAGGTATAGTACTAAATACTGTGAAAGGTATAGGCAATTTTACCCACACTTCTACTAAATATATAAAAGTTATGCAAATAAAATTTTTCAATTAAAAATTTCCGAAACCAATGTAAAATGCAAATAATAATATATTATGCATCAATAATTTAAAACATATCAAGTAATAATTTAAATTGGGATATACACTGCTGGACAATTGCTAAGGACGGATAACACTATCATCCATAGCAACCACAAAATGAAAGGAAGCAAAATGTGGAAAATTAGAATAAGTGCGGGATATTAGTAAAAAGAAATATGAGTATGCAAACTTTTTTTCCACGTCTGTTCATCACGTGATAGCGTTCATTAGAGCTTTAGAATGTTTTAACGCGTGGCCAGTTGTATCAAGTCAAAGTTTTACAGGAAAGATTTAATAGATGAACTTAAAATTTTTGGCATGTCTTCCCGACATCACATAGATGATTTTATGCGTGGCCGAATTATTGGAAAGATCGAAGAAGGGCGAAAAATAACAGATGTTGCCAGGGAGTTCGACATCGCTCACAGCTTTGTTTCACGGCTGTGGAAGTCATTTAAAACTACTGGAATGTGTAGTAGACGGCACGGGGGAGGTCGTGTTAGAAGTACGACGCCTGCAGAAGACAGATATATCGTCCTATCAGCAAAAAGAAACAGGTGCACCACAGCTCAGCAGGTGGCAAATCAGTTTCTTGCTGCCTCAGGAAAGCAGATCTCCCGAAAAACTGTTGCCAGACGTTTGAGGGGAGGAGGACTATACGCACGCAGACCTGTTGTGTGTGTCCCATTGACCAGACAGCACTGTACTGCCTGTTTGCAATGGTGTCGTGAGCATCACAATTAGACTGAACATGACTGGGCATGCATACTATTCTCAGATGAGAGTAGGTTCAGTCTGTCATCGGATTGTAGACGCCAACTGATCTGGCGCGAGAGTGGTACTGCTTATCGTCCAGAAAATATCCAGGAAAAGAACCGATATCCGACATGCAGTATCATGGTGTGGGCCGGCATCATGATCAATGGCTGCACGTGCCTACATGTGGTTGCGAATGGGACTATGACGGACCAACGATGCATTGATGAAGTTCTACTTCCACATGTTCGTCTTTTCCGTGGTGCTGTCGGTGATAAATTTGTTTTTATGGACAACAACGCAACATGTCATCGAACACTCGCTGTTCAGGATTGTCTAGACAGCGAGGGCATTCAACGTCTCGTATGCCCAGCGCGTTCTCGAGATCTAAACCCCATTGAAAATGTATGGAATGCTTTGGGGAGGCAAGTTGCTGGTCGAAACTATCCTCCGACAAACAAGAGCACCCTCATCCGTGCACTCACAGAGGAATGGGATAAATTGCCTCAACAGCTGCTGGATAATGTTGTGCAAAGCACGGTACGACGTGTGGAATGTTGAATCACACTCCACGGTGGACATATCCCGTACTGATACCTTTCTTTATGGTGCCTGCTGACTTTTAGATTCATTGTTCCATTTCTGCGTACGCAGATCAAATGAACATTTCTTTTTCTTTCAGATGTTTCACAGCTTTTGTACTTTCCAGAACAATAAATATTCTTTATTCTAATGTCTGAACAGTGTGGCAACTATATTTTATCCTACCAGGCCTCATGTCTCGCTTAATGTTATGCTACATAGCAATTTTCTAGCAGTGTATAATTCAAAATTAATAGTTATTAAATACAACCTCGAAAAGAAAGAAAATAATATGAAAGTATATAATTTCAAAATTAGGTGAATAATATTTTCATACAAATTATAGAGAATATAGAAATAACAAAAATAAATTTCGTTTCAAATATTTGCTCAGATTAAAAAAATATAGGTTCAAAAAGGCAAATCATCAAAATACTGATTGTCAAAAAAAAAAAAAAAAAAAAAACAAATAAGTAAACATAAATAAGTCTGACCTTGATGTAGATGAGTGTTTGGCACAAAAGAGGGAAGGAGAAACTAACACTCCCTTCTTTTCCTACGTCACAAATAAGTCGATTTCTCTATCAACCTGATCTGTCCTTTTGAATATTTATTCCTCGCGTGCAAAATGGCGGAGACGAGGCCTTTAGACAATCTTGAAGGTTTTTCACTTTCGCGCACACACAAATTTATACAATTTCAAACGCAGGGTCTGCACTTCCGCTTGGCCAGGATGGCCTTCACTCAAGAAATTCTAATAGCAGGGCGGAATTCACTGTAGAAATTCTATTTCCAGGACGGCATGCACTGAAGAAATTATTTCACCAGGACGGCACTCGCTGAAGAAACTCTATTACCAGGACGGCAGGCCCTGAAGAAACTATTCCATAGGACGGCACTCACTGCAGAAATTCTAATACCAGGGCGGCATGCACTGTAGAAATTATATTACCAGGACGGCATGCACTGAAGAAATTATTTCACAAGGACGGCACTCGCTGAAGAAACTCTATTACCAAGACGGCAGGCACTGAGGAAACTAATTCATAGTACGACACTCGCTACATAAATTCTAATACCAGGGTGGCATGCACTGAAGGAACTATTTCACCAGGACGGCACTCACTGAAGGAATTCTATTACCAGGACGGCACTCACTGAAGAATTCTATTACCAGGGCGGCAATCAGAAGTAAAAACAAATGTTATTCGTGGCAGGATGGCACAATACTTCGTAATGGAGAAGGTAATCCTTGGTAATCTGGAATCGTTTTTGCTTTTTTTTCTTTAAATTTAAAAACAAATTATCCCGACCGAGTCCCCATTTAATATGTAGGGGTGTCTAGGGGTAAGTATTGTTCGGGATCTTGATATTTTAAAGAAATGGGCAGATTAGAATGGCATTACTGTTTAATGAAACATTAGATTATTTACAATTAAAACTTTACAATTTATTTCACGGAGCATACTCTCAATTGTCGCTAAGCCTATTGGCCTCCACGTGGACCGAAAAACGTGGATTCTCGCCTGTAAAACCGGAGTCTCTTCTCTCGCGTCTGTCTCGTTCCGCGTCGCAATCGTTTTCTCTCCCGTGAAACCCGTCATTCCGGGGGATACATATATTCGCTGGTAGCACCATCTATTGGTGAAGTTATAACCTCACTGATCGAATAATACATTTAATTCTCTAATACTTTAAATCCTACTAATTGCTGCGAACAGAAATTCCGTAGTTGTTTTGAAGTCTGTCAGTAAAATTATCGGTTAATTTGTCTTTACCAGAATGTCCGTTATTTTTAGTTTTCTCAGACGCGATCCCACTCTCTTATGTACATGGCGAATGCACTCAAACTTGGTAACAATGTTTATTCCATAAGTGTCTTTCACACTCATGAAAGGTTTTGAGTCACTATTCCCATAATATTGAGTGTATTAAAGTCTGTGTTTTTTTTTGATCGAAAAATATTCGTGAGCCCCCAAAATTTTCATTTTTGTTGAAGAACCTGTGAAGTTACACTGACATATGTGGTCGGCTTTTGATGACTCATATTCAAAGTTTCTTGGCATAGTCTGAAGTCCCTTACATGTAGGACAGTAGGACGACACAGCTGCTATGTCTAACACTTTACCAGTTTCATCTGATATTGCAGCAACATAGCTTTTCATAGATGTATAGCCTCTTCGCTGCCAAGTGACAACAACCAATATGCCCCATTTTACAATGTAGGGTGAGGAATTTTGTTTTTCTCCACCATGTCAGTAGCAGCCTTTATCATGGATTCTTGAGCCACTTTTAAAGGCTTTGCTTCCTGATTTTTGTAAGCAGTTTTGGTTAGTCGAGGCAAATTTAATATTGAGTATAATTTAAATGCCCCAGAAAAACCTTTGCCTATCTGATACATACCATATACAAGCCTGGTATTTATGACATGTGAATTTACAACTTTTTTTGATGAAAAATGCAAAGGAAAAGTCACAACACTTACATTTTAGTGTAAAGTGGGAGCACAATCCATATCTGGAATCCTCAAATACCTCTAATTTTTCCGCGAAACATTTTAGGCAGCAAAATTGAGCAAAGGCTTTCATAATAAATTCAAGGTCAACGTTTCTGTTACCAAACACAGGGCCAGGCATTTCATCTGCATTTAACAAACTCTCATTTCCCAACTTTGAGGACCTAGCAGTACATTCAGGAGCTGCTGAAGTGCTGTTATTTTTCGAAGTGTTTCTGAATTTATTACCATAAAATTGTCGCTTGCGCTTTCTAGCAATACTTTTAACAATTTTTCAGTTAAAATAAAAACAGAATAAAACAATTAAATGAAAAATTTTTACTCTGTCAATTCTTTCAGCATGAAAATTAAACGCATATGTAAACAAAGTCTAAACAACAAACTCGCTGCCAGGTTTTACACATAAAAAAGGAAAAATGTATTTCCAAATACATCTATATTTATTTTTAAATGCTCTATTTTAATTTCTTACTAAATATTTGTATATTAATTATAATATTTCATGTCATATACCATGAAAGAGAAACATAAACAAACAACTCGGGGCACTTCCGGTTAGCAGAAATCCATTTCCGGTCCGAGAAATGTATGTTTAAGTAATATTTAAAAAGCTGTAACTCGGCTTATAATTAAGGTAGAAAGAAAATTTAAACAGATTTACAAAGGTAAAATATTGAATTTTAATATAAAGGTGCATTTTAATTTAAAGGTGCTCTGTCACCTTAACTTCAATGATCGGGCGAGAAGTGATGTTTTCAGCATGGTATGGTCGATAGCTATGGTATGAATTTGTTTATGGTATTTATTTAAATTCATTTCATAGTCCCAAAAAAGTTAAGCAAGCTACGGTTTATATTAATTTTGCATAATTATAACTCATAACTTTTTATTGAAAATAAGACAATCGAAATAAAATGCCATAATACATTCAACGTCTGACGTCAGTAGTCTTAGCGTTACTTTTACATGCAACGTTATTATAAAAATTCAAATCCAGAACTTTTAACAATCCAGAGATATAATAATGTGTTGGAAAGCTATGCTAGTTTTTTTATAATATATAATTCGCCTTTTTATAAATTAAAAAAATGGAATTCTCTAAATAAAAAATGTAGTTTTACTCTCTAGATTCATGAGACCAGATGATTGATTTTAAGTCTCCTATATACCATATTTACATTATTTTATTTTTCATGATACAGAAAGAGAAGCTCTGACTAATGGCTTCCTTGAAATAGGATCATATGCAAAAAAAAATACTTCTTTTTCATTGCTCAGTAGGAATAATAAAATATTCATGATTTTACTGAAACGCTATCTATTGTTACTCTGGGTCTAAGATTTTTATACAAACAATATTGTTCAAATGTCTTCCTTAGTAATTTAAATTCTTTTCTGTTTGTGTGTGATATATATAATAAATTTAGATTAAAAATATTTCTAGTATCATTTTTTATACGCATTAAAAAAAAATTAGGTTTTTATTAAAAGAATATTCATCGATTTTAATTTATAATCGAAACTTTTTTCATACGTCTTTTTTATGTTACAGGGAATATTGCATATTAGATCAGCAAGAAATCTTGCCGTTTTTTTACATACAATGATCCCAAAGATTTGTTCTCCTAAGAGTTTCATCTCCTTTAGATTAGTACAGGTGTCACAATCCCGATGTGCAGTAGTTATATTTTTCTTTTCCTAAAGGTTTTTGTGTCTTTGGTAAACGCGGGTTTCACACTTTAAGCTACTCTTCCTATTAATCCTACTTCTTGTCATCGAATCTTTCCTTTTAGGCATTTTTTATTCAGTGGGAAAGTAAAATTATATATATATACATATACATATATATATATAATATATATATATGTATATATATACATGTATATATACATATACATATATATATATATATATATATATATATATATATATATATATATCCTTTTTTAAAATTTTAATTGCAAGTTTCAACCTATTTTTGTTTTTATTTCAGTTCGGGAATGTTTCAATATTTTTTTCAGTTTTGGTATATTTTGATTTTATTATTCTCTGTCTTAATTTCTCTTTGTTGAGTTATGATTTTAAAAAGAAAACGTTCCATTTTGTTTTTGTGATTGACGTCGCGACTACGTCACGTACCGGGGTAAAGTGGACTTTAGGGCTCCTCGGACCCTTTGATCCACGCTTCTTCGTAGACGGGATGAAGAAGCAAGCCTTGTTCTGTACACTGTCTAGAAATTTATTCTGATGGATTACTATTAGGGCTCCCTAAGAATCTCAAAGAATGATTACATATTCACTTTCCTTCTGAATATGTAATATATTTGCGGATGAAGAGTGTGAATAGTTCCCCTCAAATTACTGAAGATGTAAAATATTCTAGGGGTGTGCATAGATTATCATTGGACCGCAACGATTACGATTCTGCTGAAAAAGAATCAACCTGAACATTTGAAAATTTTGATCGTCCACCATACCGCATTGATAATTTGATCTGGTGCGTTTCGCAAATAGGTTAGTTGGACTATTTTTGTCACGAGTTTAGTGTCACGACGATCGAGTTTGTGCATGTCTACACTCTAATCATTAAGCTTGGTCTTAGCAAAATCTCCGTTCATTTTGACAGTATTATTTTAAGGGAAATATATTGGCACAAAATCTTTCTAAGCTACATGGTAATAAACACACCAAACTGAATTAGTTAAATAAATAAATAATTAGTACTAACTAAAACTTATTACATGAACTAACTACTTACCGTACCATGGTGAGATCAGTATTGAGTGAAACCACACTAACATACATAAATATACATTTGAAAAGAGAGTTATAAAAATCTTTATCTAGTCAGAAAAGTAAGAATTATTAGCCACACACACAGTAGTACAATAGCTAACTTTTGACCTTAGCCAAGAAGGTAGATTTAAGCATGTCTTTTGGCCAGCTAACCTTTACCTATTTATAGATATAAATAGATATAAATAATGATATATATATATATACTTTAATATTTCAGTTTAAATATATCTAAATTTTAAAAATTAATCATTATTAAAAACTACAGTGCATATAAATGAATTTCTTTGCTAAAATCTATGTATTTATGTAAGAATAAAATTATAAACACACAAACCCTCAAGTCATTGAAAAAATTGCTACACAAGCTTATAAATATTTATTTTCATTTCAAAAGAACGTTAAAATCATGACTCAACCTTTGAATTTTGCATTTGTTTCAAAAACAAGATGTATTTTATGTCTGTAATAAATTTCTTGAAATTTATGATTTTTATATTCATTCAGATTTTTCCACCCCATTTCCAGTTGCCCTAAATACCTTCATAGATTTTCTTTTGTACGGAAGTTGTGTTGTGTATTGTTTGGATAAAATATTTGGTCTCCTTCATTTATAAGTGAATGATTGCGAATAAAAATAATCATTATCAGCTTCCGCTAGTGAACTACGTATTAATAAATAAAACCTTTGAAGCTAGATAAATGTTTTGTCAGTTAATAAAAGTATTATTTCAACGTTTGCTGAAACAGAAATAGATTAAGTGGAAGAAAGAAAAAATAAAGTTATATTTATCAGTAGAAAAATACACACTCACACACACAATACATTTAAATAAGGAAATTTTAATAATAAATTTTATTCAATATCAAATTTTCAAATACTCTTGAGTGGCCAAAACAGCAAAATTTATTTTTTCGAAATGATGCTACATAGTTTTTATCTCTTTAGTTTCTTACTTAATTTTTTTTTCAGCAGTGAAAAATTTACTACATTTTGACATTTTTGTGGTTAATCGAATTGAGTTAGCTGGGTTTTCTCATCCAGTTTTTATGGTCAAATATATTTCTAAAAAAGCTATATGTAAAAAAGTTTTTAAAAATAATTTAAGTAAAAATATTTTTTTTTCTTCTTAAGGGGACTTGGCACCCTTTGAGCAAATTTCTTTATTTATATATTTAAAAATTATATTTTAGCATTTTATACAATGTTTCTATTCAAGAAAATGATACCAGATGAAAATTTTCATATATTAGTCACACAATTTAAAAATTTTTATTTTTTGAAGAAAACTAGGAAAATTTTAAAACCCTACTCCTTTTGTAAAAATTAATTTTTTGACCTGAAATTTGTTTATAATATTCTTATGGATGTTTTAAACAACTTTAGGGATCGATTTTAGAATAACTTCATTCGTTTTTGTGAAAAAAAATAAAATGTTGATATACAGGCTAAAAACCAACGAAAAAGCCAACTTGCTTACATTTTTTTTTTTTTGAAAAAGTATTCAGTTTATAGCAAAACGGATCCCTAATTTTATTACATGCTTTATTTTCAACATGCAGGAAAAAAATGGAAGTGATTGGTAAATAATTGTCGAAGGAGTAGCATTTTGAATGCACTAAGGTTCCGAAAAACACAAACTGAGAAAAATCAGTTTAAAGTTTATAATTCTGAAAAATTAATTATTATAAGCTTAATTAAAATTAAAATACCACTTTAAGATATTAGGTATACGTTTTTCTTTAAAATAATTGCATTTTCATATTTTTTCAACCCACACATTTTTATAAATGATCAACTTTTAGAGAGTACTAATTGCACAAGAAAATTCAAGAAAAACGTTAAAATTTTTTTTTTTTTCTGTCACGACAGAAATTTTAGCTGGTTTTCTTCTTATAATATTAAAGTATTACATTTGTATGAAAAATATATCAGGAATAAGAACTGAAATTATAAAATTTTTAATATAAAATGCCTTAATTTAAAAATTTTACATGCACACATTTCACAAAGAAAGAAAAATAATTGTATGCATTGCCTCAGAAATATTATGCTTTATATATTGCACATTCTTTTTTTAATGTTATTATTTCTCTTTATAAATTAGATTTCTTTTATCAAAACGCTTTTTTTAGTTTTTTTTTCTAAAAAGGGGGTGCGGCTGAATTGCCTATTTTGTTGTCAAATGAAGTTTTATTCAACTACTAACTTTCCGACATGCACAAGTGTTATATCAATCGAAAGATAATAATGAAAAGAATAAGATTAAATGAAAATAAAATAAACGATAGTTTTGGGATTTTTGGGGTACCAAGTCCTCTGAAGTGAAATATAAATATTTTGTAGAATATGAATACTTCATACAATCTCTTATAACTTTTCACTGTCTTATAACATACACTTTTAAAGTAATTAAAGTAGTTTAATTATTTCCATTAGGTTTAATGATTTCCATTAGGTTTAATGATTTCTATTAGGTCTTTGTGTTAACACTGGTAAAGCATAAGTTAAACTTTTTTCTAAAGTAAACAGCGCAAAATAAAATACGCCTTGAAAGAAAATTTGATAGATACTTAATATTTAATTCTTTTCAAAAAAATATTAAAAAAATTACCTTAAAATAATGTAGAAATATTTACATAAAAGGTAATTCTGCAGTAAAAGAAGTGTAGAAATTGGCAGAACAATATGATATGAGAAAAATTAAATCTTCATTTTACACTTTTGTCGTGCAATCTTATAACAATCCTGTTTGAACTTAAATTTATATGTACTGGAGTAAAACTATAACTTATATAGATATTTACAGGAAAGCTTTTTAGTAGATGTTAGATTGTTTGGATTTATAAGATTTGAATAATAAGCTTAGATTGAAACAAAAGTAAATGAGTTACTCGTAGTATAAGAACGAAAATAAAGAACGTATTAATGAATTTTCACTAAGGTAACGGTAACCGTTATACATTTACGTGGAACCTTAGAGAAAACTCTATTATCCACTCATCAGAATAAATTTAACGGAGAACAATTTGTTGAAGTACATACAAATTAGAAAGCAGTCCACATTAAATGCAGCGCAACAACGCTGGTGGAGGGGTGGGTGGGAAACCACTCTCACAGTTGATTTAGTTTCTGTTTCGCTTTCATAGGAAACGGAGAGAAACAGACATCACATCTCCATGACAGCAAAGCGCGTCTTTCAACCGTCTGCCGCATCTCGATGATGCGTTTATGCGTTGAACCAACACAAAATTTAGCTTGCGAATGAACTAAAAGTAATAAACACTTTTAACACATATGTAACCATATTTACCACTGCTTAAAATGAAGATCTTTACGATGAAGCTTTGTTACTCATTAACAAAGCATAAAGAATTAGATAGTATGTTTTTCAATTCCTATTATTAGCTCACACACTCTATTTATTTATCGTGGTGGAATTTTCAATCGTTAATAAAACACATTTTAAAGCACTCAATTGAACTGAAATTGTATATACATGATTATTTTGGTTGACAATACAATAATTTAATTATAATTAAACAACATTAATTGATTAAAACTAATTATTTAAAGAATTACAAATACAGCCACGTTGGCATCGTTTTTGGCGACTTGTGAGAAAAAACCTTTTCAAGTTTTGACACATTTTAAAGCATTCAATTGAACTGATATTTCATATACATGATTGTTTCATATACATGACTTATGTCAAAATTTTAAAAAGTTTTTTTTCTCACGTGTTAAATAAAGCATTCAGCTGAAAGGAAATTTTATGTACACGATTTTTTTGGATGAAAATACTATACTTTAATGATGATTAATAGAAATTAATTACCACTTAATGATGTGATTATGCCATATGTATATACACATTTGTATTAATTGTAACTATTTAGTAAAAAGAAGCTAAAATAAAATTTTCTTTGTTGATCTAAGTAGGAATTGACTTAATTTTTTTATATTACTTGTTGTGTGTGTGTGTGTGTGCTCAGTAAGTATAAAGTTTCAATGAATTGTAAATTTAAAACAATGTCGGATAATAAATGTCACATGAAACGGAACTGCATGGGAAGCTGGTAATCCTTTCCCACGAAAAACCGCTTGTTACGGTATCAATTCCATTGACAGCTGTTGTGATACACTGTTTTATTTTCAACCCAGACTTTTACTCATGCACAAATGGGCCGTAGTTCTAAATTTGTCATTCTTTTGATAGATGCATTTTGTAACTGGAGGTTATATTACGAATAGTGATAAAAAAATGCTCTTGCACAGCAATAGCGGATTCCATTTTGCTAAATTCAAGAGCACAAAAAGATTTCTCCACTACAGACACAGCTATTTTGTTTTATTAGTCACATGACACGCACACCAGTGCTTAAATTAATCCAGTATGAGGTTAGACACAATTTCAAAAAAAAAAACATATATACTTTACGGTCATGCTGAAGCGGTTATACTTACATTGACTATTACTATTTAATAGAATCTGGAAAGGGTATATTACTTTAGGAATCCCCATGTATATTATTTGGGAATAAATTTGAATATAAATAAATTAAAAGCTCTGAATAATATTCATCAAATTATGTAACGTAAAAACAATTTATTTGCAAAGCTTTCTTAATGAAAATAAGAGTATACCGTCTCCAAAGATATATAAAATATCTGTACACATAAACAAAATGCAAGCAGACTAAATTTATGGGACGATTGATAAATTCAATCACGTTTTTCCATCCAATCAGTTCATGTGTTTTTCTGTTGCCAACTTTTGCTTGTCAAAGAAATTTCTTTTGAAAAATACATATTTGACGACAGTAATAATGGAAAACACACACACAAATAGCTCTTGATTTAAAAGTATGCTTAAAAAACCAAGGATTTTTTTTGAAGCACAAGAATTTTGAAAAAAAAAGACTTTTTGAAAAGTCTTAATATTTGAATATCTTTACACAATTATCAAATTTTATAATATTTAAATATCTTTACATAATTATCAAATTTGATAGTATACCTAAATTTTACAGGTAGAATAGCAAGTGGTCAAGCTAATGTCAGTTTTGAATTCAATGGAGAACACGTGATTGCATTTATTATGTGAGCATCAAGAATTTTGATTTTTTATACTTTTATATATTTATATATATATATATATATATATATATATATATATATATATATATACATAGGGTGTTTTTTAGAGGTATAGAAGTTTAAATTGCAATAAAACAACGATGTATTATTCGATTGACATGAATTTTTTTTATTCGAAAGATAATCTTGTGGCATTAAATTTTAAATATGATTTCTGGCATATGATTGCCGTGGCTGGCTCGGATGTAGTCCAATCTGGGTGTCCAATTTTCGATGACTTTTTCCAACATTTGTGGCCGTATATGGGCAATAACACGGCGAATGTTGTCTTCCGAATGGTCAAGCGTTTGTGGCTTATCCGCATAGACCAATGACTTTACATAGCTCCACAGAAAATAGTCTAGCGGTGATAAATCACAAGATCTTGGAGGCCAATTCACAGATCCAAAACGTGAAATTAGGCGGTCACCAAACGTGTCTTTCAATAAATCGATTGTGGCACGAGCTGTGTGACATGTTGCGCCGTCTTGTTGGAACTACAGCTCCTGGACATCATGATTCTTCAATTCAGGAATGAAAAAGTTAGTAATCATGGCTCTATACCGATCATCATTGACTGTAACGTTGTGGCCTTCATCGTTTAAAATCGCTTTATGTGGCCCATAAAGCGCACCAAACAGTCAGTTTTTCTGGATGTAACGGTGTTTCGACATACACTTGTGGATTAGCTTCACTCCAAATGCGGCAGTTTTGTTTGTTGACGTAGCCATTCAACCAGAAGGGCGCTTCATCGCTAAACAAAATTCGCTTATGAAAATCGGGAACAACGGCAATCTCGTTTTGGGCCCATTTGACGAATCTACGCCTTGCTTGATGATCGTTTTAATGAATTGCCAAACGAAACTGAGAATAAATCACTTGACAGCTGTTAAATCGGTCGCCATTAGACGTACAGTCTTGAAAGTTGGTAAGCCGATTCCTTTCATAGAGTACAAATCCGCTGCAAAATGGGTTTTGTCAAAATCGACTCCCAAGTGGCGTTGTAGAGTATTAGGTCGCGTTATAGATAATTGTTTCCATTATTAAACTATTAGGCGTACACTCTTGAAATTTGGTAAGCGGATTCCTTTCATAGAGTACATATCCCTTACAGAATGGGATTTGTGAAAATCAACCCCAAGTGGCGTTGTGGAGAATTAAGGGGCGTTATAGGCAATTAACTACTTTTTAAAACTATTTGACATAAGATCTTGAAATTCAGTAAGCAGATTTCATTTACTGAGTAGAGATCTGCCATAAGATGTATTTTGTGGATATTGTTTCCTAAGTGGCGTTGCGGGGGCTTAAGGGTCGTTATAGATAATTATTTCCATTTTTAAACTATTAAACGTACAGTCTTAAAATTTGGTAAGCGAATTCCTTTCATGGTGTAGAGATCCGCTACAAAATAGTTTTGGGGGAAATTGATCCCCAAAAGTAACTGAGAGGGTTAAAGGGGCGTAATAGATAAATTTTTCCACTTTTCAACTAATAGAACCACCTACTTGAAAATTAGACGGTATGTTCCGTTCATGGAATACAGTTCCTTTTACAAAGATTTTTGCGAAAACGGACCCCCAAAGGAGTGGGATTGCGAGGGATTAAGGCGGGTTGTAGAAAAATTCCTCTTTTTGAATTTAACTCATTTACTTGAAATTTGTTGATCACTTTTTTCTTTAGTAGAATAGAGTTCCACTAAGAATGGATTTTACGGAAATCAACTCCAAGGGGAAGCGGGGAGAGTTATTGGGGAGTATTGATAGACAAAATTTCCGTTTTTAAACTGCTAAGACTATAATAATAAAATTTGGTTTGCATGCTTCTTTTGTTGCATTGTAAACCGCTAAGAATGCTGCCAACGAGGGATGGAAGATAAAAATTCCGTTTTTGCTCTGTTAGATTTAGACTTGAAATTTAGCACGCATGTTTATTTTGTGGAGTAGAGATCCACTGAAAGTTGCTTTGCTGGAAATCCACTTGATTATTAGGTTAAGTGAGCAAAAATAATCTTTCTACTTCTATTTTAGATATAAATAGAAATTAGATATTATAATTTATGTTCTTTTTATATCAAGAGGCGAGAGTGTAACAGCTATAAATATATTTTTCAATACAATCGAATTCTTAATTCTAAATATCAATAATTAATAAATATGTAAACAGTATACATATATACAACATCGTGAAATACTCAGTGAAGCGTGTCGGTAACGGCTAGTATATATATATATATATATATATATATATATATATATATATATGTATCTTTATATATAAAAATCTTCTGTGCATGTGTTTGTCACTAAAATCCTCCTAAGCGGCTGGACCGATTTCGATGACATTTTTTGTGTGGGTTCAAGTAAATTTGAAAATGGTTTAGATTCCCTATCTGGTCTGATATCGCAATTAGTTAAAGATATGAATTAAAAACATTCAAAAAATACAACTCAACATTCATCTGCATTGTTGTAACAACGCTATTGTTATAAACAAGTAATACAAACAATTTTTTTATAAATTCCTACTTAGATCAACCAAGAAAAAATTTATTTTAGCTAGTTTTTATCAAATAGTTGCAGTTAATATAAATATGTATATACATATGACAGAATCAAAAAATTAAGTGGTAATTAATTTTTATTAATTATCATTAAAGTATAGTATTGTCATCCAAAAAAATCGTGTACATAAAGTTTCCTTTCAAATGAATGCTTTATTTAACACGTGAGAAAAAAAACTTTTTAAAATTTTGACATAAGTCGCCAAAAGATTTGCTAAGTCGCCAACGTGGCTGTATTTGTAATTTTTTAAATAATTAGTTATAATCAATTATTTTTATTAATTATAATTAAAATATTGTATTGTCATCCAAAATAATCATGCACATTACATTTCAGCAGCTCAGTTGTGAACGCGCTGGCCATACGAGACGTTGAATACGCTCGCTGTCTAGACAATCCTGAACAGCGGGTGTTCGATGACATGTTGCGTTGTCGCCCATAAAAACAAATTTATCACCGACAGCGCCATGAAAAAGACGAACATGAGGAAGTAGAACTTCATCAATGTATCGTTGGCCCGTCATAGTCCCATTCGCAACCACATGTAGGCGCGTGCGGCCATTGATCATGATGCCGGCCCACACCATGATACTGCATGTCGGATATCGGTTCTTTTCCTGGATATTTTCTGGACGATAAGCAGTACCACTCTCGCGCCAGATCAGTTGGCGTCTACAATCCGATGACAGACTGAACCTACTCTCATCTGAGAATAGTATGCATGCCCAGTCCAATTCAGTCCAATTGTGATGCTCACGACACCATTGCAAACGGGCAGTACGGTGCTGTCTGGTCAATGGGACACACACAACAGGTCTGCGTGCGTATAGTCCTCCTCCCCTCAAACGTCTGGCAGCAGTTTTTTGGGAGATCTGCTTTCCTGAGGCAGCAAGAAACTGATTTGCCACCTGCTGAGCTGTGGTGCGCCTGTTCCTTTTTGCTGATAGGACGATATATCTGTCTTCTGCGGTTGTCGTACTTCTAACACGATCTCCCTCGTGCCGTCTACTACACATTCCAGTAGTTTTAAATGACTTCCACAGCCGTGAAACAACGCTGTGAGCCATGTCGAACGCCCTGGCAACATCTGTTATTTTTCGCTCTTCTTCGATCTTTCTAATAATTTGGCCACGCATAAAATCATCTATGTCATGTCGGGAAGACATGCCAAAAATTTTAAGTTCGTCTATTAAATCTTTCCTGTAAAACTTTGACTTGAAACAACAACTTTCCACACGCGTCAAAATCTTTAAAGCTCTTATGAACGCTATCACGTGATGAACAGACGTGGAAAAAAATTTGCATACTCATACTTCTTTTTACTAATATCCCGCACTTATTCTAATTTTCCACATTTTGCTTCCTTTCATTTTGTGGTTGCTATGGATGATAGTGTTATCCTTCCTTAGCAATTGTCCAGCAGTGTATATGTATATATATATATATATATATATAGGTGACACGGTTTTATCTGAAACCGTACGAATGTATTGTTAATTACGTTTTGATGCAATTAAACACTTAGAATTTTAACATTATTCAACATTAATTTTTGTATATGTACACATAACACAGCTGAAACCATTAATAATCAATCCTCCTTGAAATACTACCAATTAAAGAAAAACGATTTTTTATAAATATTTCTTTTATTTGGTGAAAACTATACTTTTTTGTGAAAAGGAAGAAAAAATAAACACACAATAAATTACAAAAAAGTGTTCTATGGCATAAATAAAATATCCATTGGTAGAATACAAACTCTCTCACACACGCATACAAACAAAGCTATTAGAAATGTATATATGGGGGCATCATTGAAAGCCGTATTATTCAAACAACAAAAATGGATTTAGGTCACCGTTGAAATGAGCTGCTTCTGACAAATGGATTGGTTTTCAATTAAAGCTGTCTTCTCGAAAGCGGACTTCCCTTAGGAATTCGATTACCATTTTACCATGGACGGTGGAGATCCACTATATTGTGTAATGAGGCTGCTTATCATTTGCTTTAATTGCATGTTCCCTCCAACTTAATCTTTTTTAATGCTCAATTGGCAAATTTTCAGCGATTATGTATAGAATTGGATAGGCATTGCAAATAATAGAGTATTTTCTCTTCCTTAAAAATATGTTTTAAAAATTAATAATTTTTATCTGTTCTTATTTTTTTCAACACTGTTGGTTCCCTAAGCGGAGATAAAAGAGGTATTTTAAGTAATTTTAATGATCTAATCATGTTAAATTTTCAATTTGATGGTCTTATTAATTTTTTTTTTGAAAATACGTTTTGTTTGAAAATAAAATATTTAGCTTTCAATAAAAATATTTGTGCGTTCTTTGCCTAAATATAGGAATTTGAAATTTAATTATGTCAAGGGGAAATTGAACCCCTAAAGTGGTCATTTTTTTTGCTTAAAATGTTCTAAGAAAAGCAATTTTTTAATTACATACAACTAAGCAAAATACTTAACAGAATGCGAAAATGGCAGAATATTGTTTCCACTTTTAACTTTAAAACTTATCACACTATTTTTTATTTTTTAATTATGGAACATAACCCCCGCCTAAGTGTTTGCCTTTCATAAGTACACTTTACATGCTATGAAGAATGCTTCGCATATATTAGCAAATTCTTTCATACTTACAAAAAAAATGTCATGTTCGTAACTTTTTTATGTCGGACATTTATATTTTCTTTTCCGTAATTCAGTCGCGATAAATTTTTCGCCTCTTTTTCTGAGAGGAATGACCAATAACTTAAAATACAGAGCACATTCAAAATGAGAAATGAAAATTATAGAAGTTAAAAACTTATGTAATTATACAGTACGTTCTAAATGAGAAACTTAAAACACACAGTACATTCAAATGAGAAAGGAAAATTACAGGTTGAAAACTTATTTAATTATATAGTACGTTCTAAACGAGAAAGTAAAATAACAGTAATAAAAACATACTAAATGATGTGATTCAAATATTATATATTGCAGCAATTTAAACTATTAAGACACTTTGAATTGCACAAGAAGATCAATCAATGCATTTAACTTTTCAAGAAAAAGATCCTGATTCACTGCTATATTTATTCAGTATAAATTAAGGTATCGGGAAAAATAATCGAGAAAACGTTGTTCGCAGCATCAAACCTTGCATAAGACTGATAAAACTGACTTACACCCAGCAGAACAAAAAATTTGGCGGGAAACAGCCAGTCACCTCTTTGTCGATTCCTCTCTTTTCGGCCTCCACCAGACGTGGTACCCGAGTGATATAGGTATCGGATCGTGGCTTGCATTGTCCCGAGTTCCAGCCCAGTACCACTTGTGTCCCGCCGTGTAGGGCAGCGATGTACGTTAAACCTGTCGAGAGCGTAAACGAACCTCCCGTTGGTGTGGTGTGGTAGTTAGGAGAGGGGGTGCCAGCTCAGGTGTCGTCCACGTCACTTGACCAGGGTTCAAAATTACGTGGTCCGTTGCCAAAAGCCCTCGTGTAGCTGAACAGTGCGACGTTAATGTTCAATCAATTAATCAATCGGCCTCCACCAGAGCATATCTGTGATTGTCGACATACGTAGGTGAAAGTCTGAATGTTCAAGATTCTAATACAATATTCGATCTTTCACCGACGTATTTGGTGTGTGTCGACATTCACTGGTGAAAGTCGATATTCTCCAATTTTGGACAACCACAGTAACATATATAAACACAAAAATTGAAGCACGGTGTAATACTAAGGCTTGCATTGCAATAAGGAAGGAATTAAAATGGCCTTTTTCGGAATATCTTTCCATTTTCATTTAATTTCATGCAACAAATTGCACGTTGCCTTGCGACTCTATGGTCTTTATTGAATTATTTCATTCCATTGTTCCATTTTTACGAATCTAAATTTCTGTCTTCAATGAAAAATTCCCGCTTACACCAGAAAAAAAATCCACCCTGAATGAAAAATATTTCAGTATCATAGACAAATTATATATCTTAAAATACTAGCACTAATAAGCTCACTGTTATAGAACTTAAGATATAGACTAATCAAAGACAGAAAGAAGAAAATATCTCAGTGTCCATACCACGTATGGGTAAACCGTTTGTGACAGGATTTCGATAGACTTTAAAGTGAACAGTTATGGAAGTTGATGATGTCAAGTGGAAATTAAAGTAATGAAATTAATAATAAAATTAGTTTTAAATACCTTAACTTATAATTATCTAATTAAATTGGCTTCTTTGACCTAAGAAATTTCTTTGCATATAACAAAATGCATTATGTACTAGATTATGTTTCTTTCTCTTTTATCAAGTGCTGAATTATTTTACTAAAGTTTCATATTTCCAATTATTTAATCTCCTTGTTCCACTATAAATTTAATTTAAATGTCAAACTTTAAAAAAATTATGTTTATTTGTTTCTATAGAAGGATTACTTACGCATAGTTTTTAAAAAAATAAATTATATTTGAACAAGTTTTATGATTTGCACGCAGCAATCTAGTATAAGAACATTTTTTACTAAACATTTTTGAATGTATAAAGAATTAATAAATACGCAGATGTGTGTGAGTGAAATTTTAATACATATATATATATATGTATATTTATTTTAAACAATTAAACTTTTTTCCACAAAAACTCATTACAAGGCTATAGATTTATTTCATGAATTTAGTAAAACATTTTAATTTAGCACCTTTATTATATATTCTGTTATTATACATAGTAACTAGCGGACCCGACAGACGTTTTCCTGTACATACTTTTTAAATCCGAAAATTACAACATTTTTTGAATAAGGTGTAACAATCTAGACCGTTTTGATGAAATTTTTTATAAAGGAAGTTATTAGAATACCTGACATCATCACATGTACAGTTACAATTCGACTTATCGATTGCGTGTGATTTTTTGTCTTTAATAAGACCTAAGTTGAATATAGAACCTATTCTGAAGAGAAATTTAAACTTGTTTTGATTAAGGGTCAAAAAGATAAAACTCGAGCTATTTTCATAACAGGTATATTTTTTTAATGCACAAAATATAAATTTATCGTAATGTCATTGTATGTACAATGTTTTCGGTTAATCCTTGAGGGGTATAAGCAAACAAATGCGATGGTTGGCCAAACCTCGGATATGCAACATATAATTAGCCATGAGAGAAAAGCCAGGGTTTTCCAAATCTAAGACACAAATTGTCATTGTTTGACGTTTTACTTATTAATGGTCATAGTAAACACCAAGAGAATTGGAAATTGCAAATATTTGAATGGGTAGATGAGTCTGAAAGAATCATTGGGATCTGTGGTAGAAGTACAACTTCACCTTGAAGTTTGCCGCTCAAAATAGTGGCCTCAAGAATATTGCCCATGAGTTTTTTATGAACAATCGCGCGCCTTTACATAAGTTTGGCACATTTTAACTAATTGCGATATCGGACCGAATTATGAATCTAAATCATTCTCGAATCAACTTGAAACCACACAAACAATGTCATCAAAATCGGTCCAGCCGCTTAGGAAGAGTTCAGTCGCCTACACGCGCACAGAAGAATTATATACATAAAGATTATTTGAAAAGATATTAATTAAAAAAACGCTAAAAATCATGATTCATCTGCATTTTTGTAACAGTAAAGACTCGGTTTGGCCAGTTTGGCTGAATATCGATTTTCGACGGCAACTTGAGTCATTCAATTCCTACACTATTAGCTCACAATCTCTATATATTTAATTATTCCTTTGTTTATTTATTTATTTATATTGGTGGAATTTTCAATCTTTAATCAAATACATTTAAAGCGCTCAATTTAGCTAAAATTTTATATACATGATTATTTTGGATGACAAAACAATAATGTAATTATAATTACTAAAAATAATTGATTAAAACTAGTTTTTAAATAAGTACAAATACAGCCACGTTGATGTCATAGCGACAATTTTGGCAACTTGTGTGGTTTTTTTTCTCACGTTTTAAATCATTCAGTTGAACTAAAATTTTATATACACGATTGTTTTAAATGACAATACGATACCTTCATGATAATTAATAAAAAGGAATTACCACTTAATGTTAAGTAATTTATTCGAGGTATTATCCCAGACTTTTAACACAAAATAGTTTCTACTAGAACTACAACTCATGTAGTTTATAAGGCAAATCATTTCTTTTAAATAAACAACATTCGATACATATAGAATAAGTTTTTTATGCTCCTCTCTTCTGTTATTTTTAAAGATATCGTTTTTATACCCGGCGTATAACGCACACCCTAAAATTTCGATCTTATTTTTTGTGTTAAAAATGCACGTTATACGCCGGATTTTACGGTACTTCTTTCTACTATACTTGAATTCTAGATCTCGTTTTTTCTACTATTCTAGAATACTTGAATGTATTACATCATAATCCGTTAGTAAACTGATCAATACATTTTCTTTGCAGTTGCTAAATAAGATCAACATAAACTGTACATTAGATTTCTTTAGTGCTGTACATTTATCGTTTTCCTTATTTCGTTAAAAAATATTTTGTATTAATTTTTTTAATAATTTTTCAGTTTGTTACTTGATTCTGAAATGTTACAATCGAATGCAAGTGTACTGATTACGCTAACTACAAATAAATCTACCTCTCTCCAATAACAAATAATTTTATTTACAAACTTCTATTCACACCTTATTTATTACAAACTAAAATCTCAGAACTAATACTCTACAAACTAAAATTTCACACTTTATACATTACAAACTAAAATAACTCTCACTTTATACATTACAAACTAAAGTCTCGCACTCTATACCACTCAAATCTCACAACTAACAACACCTCAGCAAATCTACTCAAACTCTCTAACGTTCCACTCATCCTTCTCCCGTCTTCCTGTGTTTACAGTCACACAACGCGCGCGCCGCTGCTGAAACAGCGCCATCTATTATTACCTTAACTCATGGTATAGTGACGAGGACGTCAACTGAGCTGGAACTCACACAACACCATTGGTAGAAAGCCTGAGGTTCAACATATTTAATGTAGATAAGCCCCTTCTGCACATTGGGTCCAGAGTGGCACCATGATCGAATCATGATAAGCCGGAGATGTGTGAGTCAGGGACCTTAACAGCAAGCTTTGTAAAATCGAAAAGAAGTATAATTTTTCATTTCATTTCCGATTTAAATCACATAAAGCAAATGATATATTTTATAACGAAATGAATACTGAATTAAAAATGTAGCTAATGGTAAATAAAATTATTAATTAAGGGTAGTTATTCAAAAGTAATGTATCGGCATTCACCTCGTAGTGTTTCAAAAACACATTTCACAAAACTAAAGATAAAAAATTACTTAAAATTAATATATACAGTGGACATCAAAAGTGTTCGTACTCCAACAATTTTCCATAAAATTTAATATTTCGGAATCCCAGTTTTTTTAAAACAAAATGTGCAATTTTTTTATTCGAATAAGATAATAAATTTCTAAAACATAGTATAACTGTTATATTTTGAAAAAAAATATTAATAAAAAAAATTCAGTAGAACCTGTTTTTGTGCGGTCCTTATTTACGCAATTTGTTTTGTACGATCTTTTTTTTATGTGGTATATAAATTTTAATGGCTTTGGCGCGATTGTAGTGTTTTCTATCTATTTACCAGTGGCGTAACGGAGAATGTTACCCACCATGCCGCCTGAAAGTAAGGGGTATTGCCTTTAATATTTTATAAATTGGGTAAATACGTATTTAGCGTTAATCAGGCCTTGTCCCCCCGTGATGCTGGGGTGTACGTTACACCTGTTGAAATGTATAGGCACTTCAAGACGCTCTTTCATTTGCTATAAACAGTGTCTCCCGACAATGCACGTTCAGTTGCTTTCTCTTAACGTTCTAGCAGCCCGCGCTTGATTGAAGACGAAACTTTCAATGGCAATATGACATTATCAATAATTTGAAAGATTTTGAAGACGGACAAGAAGAACCGGATTCTTTAAAAGCGGCTAAAATGTGCAGGGATCCAGCCTTCCAATAAATTGTAAAAGCATTTTTTTTAAAAATAGAGACCAATTAAGAAAGGAGTATAACTTCCAAAATAAGCTTCCAACATGTGTATCTGGTTATCGTGACATTAACAAGCAAATGACTACCCGACCTTCGTCACACACAAAAACTTATCGCTTACTTTGTAGAGCCAAAAAATAAATCAAATGAAATTGTACCCTCAAGTGAGGAAAGCGATTTTGAACGTATTCATTACAGAGAAGTGAGCGCTTTGGATTACGATGAGTAGCAGTAAATTATGTATGTGTATTTTGAAAACTTCTCCGTGTATACAATGAGAAACTAAATGTTTTGAAACTGTTCTTATGTGTAATATTTAATTATTTATTTTGTTATGGAAGTACTCTTACATAAATTCCGTAAATAATTGGCATATTTTATAAATGCGACTTTTTTGCGACTATCCACCACATAAAAAAAATTCTGTAGGATTTTTCCAAATTAGTTTGTTATACATCAGAATTTATGAAATTTTCGAATATTTTTTTTGTGCATTTATCTTTATGCAGGCCCTACCTATAGCAGAAAAACAGGTTTAAATGTACTAAAAAATTACGCGAGAAAAGTATTCGTTCTCTTAAAAAAGTCTCATCATAGCTATAAATATTGTGTTTTATTCTAAACAGTAGAATATCTATTAGCGTTCACATCAACTTTTAAACATCTTGGAATAGATTTTCATCAGTGTTTTTGTAGTTTTTGTATCCTTATTTCTCCATTTCTTCGGTGAATATTTATTGTTTTTACTTCCTTTTTTATACATATCAGGTTTCCTTTTTTAAAATTAAAATTATCACAAAATATGCTCTGTTGAGCTTATATCAGGGAATTCTGGATCTGGTTTCTGAATTTAGGGGCAATTAATAGACACAGCAGTGATCACAAAATATGCTCTGTTGAGCTTATATCAGGGAATTCTGGATCTGGTTTCTGAATTTAGGGGCAGTTAATAGACACAGCAGTGGCGTACATTGAGAACAGTGTGCTTGGCGTCATTATTTCGTTAGAAATGTAATCGTCTACAAAATGCTAAACTTTGGTCCCACAATTTGAAATTGTTATTTAAAATATTAAAATAGAGCTCATGAGTCATAGTGCCATAAAAGGCATACCAAATAATCTAATCCTGAACTAGATTTCCATCCCCACACATCTTTACCTTCAAATTTCACCGTTCTAACTCGATTTTTGGGATAAATGTTCAGAAAATTTAACATTGGCAGCAACTTGGTTGGGATGACAGGAAATTCAAAAATTTTAGTTCCGATGATTTTAT